>JAUMHD010026217.1:105210-126798 GCA_032359135.1 Ulvella scutata | reverse complement strand
GTGGTATAGTAGACTGCATGAACTGTTTGATTGGATGTACTAATGTTCCTGTGATGAAGATATCAGGTGTAGTCTTCGTGATATCACCTGGTGGGCACTAACCCAGGTTTCATCACAGGTGAGTCTCTTGTCTTGTCTTGAATGTTACTTGTGTATGTTATAACCAAGATATGATGTTGTTATGCCTCATCTGATTCTATGCTGTTAGTTAATTGTAAAGTAGTCTTCCTGATGTCACCTGGTGGGCACTAACCCAGGTTTCATCACAATTCGCCTCGACCCTGGAAAAGGTGCATTCCAGAGCGCCTCAGGGACCATGTTTCGGCGGTAGTTCTTGCAGCTGCTAGCAATGCTGTTGAAGGTGAGTGTTTGAGTGGCTTCGTTGCCTTGGAGCAGGGCACCACCGTGGCAGGTGGTAGGGGAGGCATCTGGCATGAACCCGGAGGCGTCACTCCCGTACTGAAGGGCCCCGTACTGCACAAGGGCACGATTGCGCCATTGCTTGAGGAAATAGATGCACTCTTAGCTGGTGATTGAAGTCTAGGTAGTTGGCATGTGGTGTTCGCACCAACTTGTATGTGCCCCCCAACCTCCCCCCCCGCCCCCCCCCCGCCCGCCCCTCTAGGGACAACCGCCAATCTGAGATACAGCCAGCGCTGCCTCCCCACCGCTTACGAGTACGGCAAGAATCCCGAAACGTTTTCAGGCCAATGAACAAGTCTGTGTACATTTCTTGCGACACTCTTCGGCCCGCTAGTACTTCTGCAGTGCCTATGAATGCCGCTGCATCTTTCGGCCCATGGCCGTTCTTGGCGCAAGTTGCATTAAAAATGCACAAATCACGGTGTGTGAGGACGGATACAGCTTCAGTAACCTATCGTATCGATCAAGTATACATATTGGACCATCATGACACTGTCTGTACGCCGCCTTCATCACCCAGTCATCTTACACGCCACGGTGAAGACTTGAAATATTTCTGCGCAAACCTGAGTAAGAGGTATTCCGCTCTAGACCTCGTGGACTTTGCTCCGGATGCGACGGTGAAGTAAGCGCATCCGACGATGGACTACGGAAACTACGCCATGCGGAAGATGCACTCCTCCATGCTACAGATCCCGCGCGACCAATGCCTCTTCCACGCTTTGTCACTGTGTAGATTCGAACTGTGCCGTCGGCTGACGCTGTATATAACGAGTCACATCGGGGTGACCAAGCTATAGAGAATACAGTACCTGAGTGCCCTTTTAGCGTTCGCAGAGCTATCCCAGCGCTTGTGCTCCAAACCACAGTCGTATTATCCCATGAGCCTGTAGCAATGGCACTTCCATCTGGGCTCCACGAGCAAGTGGCGACCCAATGTGAGTGACGATGTAGAACATGTAAACAGGAGCCAGTGGCACTGTCCCACAGTCTTGCTGTTGTGTCCCTTGAGCAAGTGGCCAGGGTACCCCCATGTGGATGCCACACCACAGCCACCACACGATCCGAGTGCCCTTCCAAGGTGTTCAACAAATCTCCCGTCTGGCTGTTCCACAACATTGCTGTATCGTCAGTTAATCCACTCGCAAGAACCTCACCTTCAGGGCTGTACGCTAGAGATGTGACCCAACCGGCGTGCTGTTTCAGGACTCTCTTTGCAGCCCCTGTGATAGCGTCCCACAGCCTAAGTGTACCGTCTGCAGAGCATGTGCTCAGCGTATCCCCATCTGGGCTCCATGCTGCGTCCAGCAACCATCCTACGTGACCTTGTAGCTTGTGTACTGTAGATCCCGTTGCGGTATGCCATATTATGGCTGTGTTGTCGTGCGACACAGTTGCCAGCGTGCGTCCATTTGGGCTCCATCTTAGAGCCATGATGAATCCTGTGTGCCCTTCTAAAGCGCGCTTCAACACTCCCCTGCTATTCCAGATCATGGCAGTCGTATCCTCTGAACATGTGGCCAGTTCCTCTCCATTCGGACTCCACGCAACTTGAATGACACCGCCAGTATGGTTCGTTTTGGCATGAGACTCCTGCTGCGCATCACCGTCTGCTTCAAACGCCTCGTTGAAGCTGAAACCTTCCAAAAGATGGCTGTGCATAGCTGTGGCGGTATCCCATATCGAAGCATGCCCAAATGATCCAGCGCACGCAAACTGCTGATAGTCCAGGGAGATAGCCACGCAGAATAGAGCTGGGTTTCGCGCATCAGGCATGGTAACCTCCTGTCCGCTGGGCTTCTCGCGCTCTGTTGCTGGCTCCTCATTGACATCCTTCATCCCTTATACACTGCCAGTATATAAGCCCCGTGGCAACGAACCTTTTGCTGGGAGCGTATGTACCTGTGCAACAAGTGGCAGCTCCCGTAAAATCCTGGGAGCGTGATTTCGTGGCACCAATTGACGGCAGTTTTATGTCCTTGCATTTGTGTCGCTTTGATTGTGGGTCTTGGCAACACTTGGAGTACCTGCCTCAGGAGGGCAGTTGAAACTTTTTTATTGTAGCATTATGTCGGCCTTTCTACTGCCGAATTTTCGATGTGTAATCAGCGCACTCCTTTTGCTTGTAACACGCACGAATTAGCAGCTTTTGATTGCAGGAAACTTTGCCCTTGAGATGCTCCCTTGAACATGACAGCCACGCGAGGACAGGCCTTCCACACCGACGTTCCTGCTACGCAACATTCTGAACACAGCGGCATGTAATCGAAGCAGCTGCTGTCACCATCTGAAAAGTTGTTGTCTTGTGGCGAGCAGCGTGTGACAGGAATCCCAAACTATAACAAAAAGCGTGCGTTCGGAAATTAGGCTACCACATCCGCAGCATTGCACAGGAATCAGGCGAACAATTGCACAATACAAAGACGTTTTGCAAACGTAATGAATACGTACCTGTGATGCAAGGTCCAATGAAACGGGTTAGCCGCAACGCGGTTGTGTACTTGACGAGTTTGCTCCTCCTGCAGGTTCAGCTGAAGATCCAACTTGTATCTTGAAACACAATGAACGATATGAAAATATGGTGACTAGAAAAGGCAGGTTAAATGAGACAGTTGTGGGGTTTTGAAGTGAGGGCAGGCTAGTGGTGTGTAAGCTGCGTCGAAGAACATACATGTACGTGCATCGGAAATGTACAGTAATACCAGGTCTAGTCTCTTCAATCCCTAGCCCAGCACTCAGGAGATACAGAAACACCACAGTGTACATTATGTATCCATGCAGATTTATGCGTACTACGTGTTGGAATGGGAAGTCGGAATTTCCCAACTTGTTCAGCCTACTGTCACGAAACAACCTGACTGGTCGAGCCGGCCACACCATACCAGCGACCTGCACACATCCAGCGCAGCGAAAAGGGGCACAGTACACAACAGTGCGGGAAGGGTAAGGTTTTGCCCAATCGGAAGAGTCCCTGTGACAAGTCCAGCCAATCTATGGCTGTTTTAGTTTGTGGAGACAAGGCTTCGCGCGCTTCGCGCGACTCAGCCTCTAATTGTGCAAAGAAAAGCGGAAGCTTTTCTTTGCACAATCGGCTTTGCATGTTGTGTACTTGCCAAGACTATACGATGCATATGACGATTGGCTCGTCATCGCATGCAACGCCAGCATCACAGACATGACACTTTTTCCAGCATGTGCACACTTCGATGCTTTGAATGCACTGATGATGTTCGTTTGTGCCTTACTGTACGTGTGCAACTGTGACGTGCCTGTCCCGGAAGTGCACATTGGCACGACAACACCATGCGCTCACGAATCACGTTTCGAAACATAGATCTTGACCATCTTTGGGATAATATAAGTTGTTTCCTGGAAGCTTGCGTGGAATGGCGCACCGGGTAAATATCCTTTCGCTGTACAAACCTCTGCGTTGACGATCCAGATGTGCGTACTGTGCGAAGCAGGGGAGCTCTAAGCACCTGTGAACGACGGTTTATAGTTCAATATACATGTACCTATGCTTCCAAGAACATAAGCAGCGCGGATCTGAAGCATTTCTATACCGGAAGCTTCGTGCATCCATGACCGTTAAACCTACACTTCTACCGACACGGCGCCCCAAACCACAAATCGCCAAGCAATATCACTTCACAATATTGATATATGCTCAATTTTGTAATTAGCGGTCGTGGAGCGACGGGGAATGGCAGAAAGGGCAAAACGGTGGGAATATTCCCACCGTTTTGTTATATATGAGTTGTGCCGTCTTTTACAAACCGGAAAGGTAGTAAATAGGCATGAACCCAAATAGCCAAAATCAACTAACACAAAACATCCACCACTTCACTCGAATGGCATACATGAGTTGTTATATATGAGTAGACATATATTTTAAGATTTCTTGTTGATATACATTTCTCATGACATGATCCTTTTGTACTTTCCATGCTGAGGCCGAAGTCATTCGTGGTATTGCGGGGTGCACGATTTGGTGGGACATTGGTTATTCTCAGCCTGCGACGAATCAAGGCTCTTAGAAGCTTGCAGTTGCAGGTTCATCAAGCCAGCAGTTGCTGGATTCTATGGAAGTCTTATTTAAAAGGATCGTCACATGTTGTTCCCTACAGCATGGCATTGCATTTGCGGCGCATACCTAGATTCTGCGCATACCTCCAACAGCTGGATACACAAGTCGCCAGATTCTGCGTACTTAAGGTACCTTTACCGGTCCCTTTACAAAGTGATAAGGGTCATAAACATACTGTCATACCACTCATCTATCTAATCTATGCATAATCTATGTCTACAAATCGCAACAGCTATGGTGATGCCGACAGCCACCCTCAGACAGGACCACATATTTCAGTGTGGTGCTGTAGATCTATATGAATGCATAAGAACAGGAACAATATTGTTCTTATGCATTCAGTCAACTCCCCCCCACACACCCCCTAGATGACGGCTAAACATTACACCTATATGGTCATACAAGATGTGAATTTGACATTATCCGTATGAGTTGCATCTAAGTAGTGAGAACGCCCGGATTGGGGGGCATAATCTGGTATATGCGAACAGTTCCATCCTCAGATGCTGTGAACACTTCATGTCCGCCAGGGTGCCAAGCCAACGCCTTCACAGCCTCGCTATGTCCCTCCAGAATACGGATGCAGCTACCTGTACTACTGTCCCACAGCCTAGTGGTGCCATCATGTGACCCAGTAGCTAAAATGTGACCGTCTGGACTGAATGCTAAGGTGGTGACTAGGTCGGTGTGACCCTTCAGCGCTCGCAACAGAGTTCCACTGCGACTACTCCATATCTTCGCAGATTTCTTCTTGTTGTCCGAGCACGTCGCCAAAGTCGCGCCATCAGGGCTCCAGGCGGCGGCAAAGAAGAAAAAGAAGTCCCCCCCAAGAACCCGCCTAACTTTTCCTGTTCTTCTATTGTACAATTTTACTGTGCAGTCCTCGGCGGCTATTGCTAACGTGTTACCGTCAGGACTCCAGGATACATGCCATACCCAGCTGTCATGCCAAGTGTGCACCTCCTCCGCTCCTGCCATGTTGGCATCAGGTTTTTCATACTTGGAGCTCTCGACGTCTAAGAGTTGTATCAATGCACCTGTCACAGTGTTCCAAACTCTCACGTCCGTATCCCAGGAGCCAGAGGCTATAGCCCTTGCATCAGGACTCCAAGATATGGAGCTGACAACGTCTCTATGTCCCTGGAAAACATGCCGCAGGGCCCCCGTACGAATCTCCCACAGCCTCGCGGTGGCATCTGCAGATCCTGTTGCTAAAAATGCCCCATTTGGGCTCCACGCTACACTAGTCACCCCACCTAGGTGTCCCTTCAGGGCTAGCTTCAAACTCCTATTCCGGCCATCCCAGACTCGAGCTATTCCGTCACTGGATCCGGTGGCGAGGCTGGCACCGTGTGGAGACCACGCAATGTCCCAGACAGAGGCTGGTTCCAGCCAAGTTCCTGTTAGGTCGACACGAGAAGCAGTGTAATTGTCCCATATGGAGGCTCGACCATCCGTTCCCACACATGCAAAAAAGTCTCCACCAGCGGAAACAGATACCCGTTCACTCTGCAACTCTGGATGGGTGGGACAGGAGCATGGACACGACCGGAAACGAGTGTCCGCAGCACGGCTCTTGCTCACATTAATTCTGTGACCCCGAGGGTTGGCCCGGCTGTCTACTTTTTGCGGCTTCCTAGTCCTCGGACCCCACTGTGGCTTGCTGTGATAATCCAGTGCGGTAGCAACTGCGGACCCCTCTGCGTGCAATACCTGCGGTCGGTTGAACGGCACAGCCCTAGACACAGGCGGTGGCTGCGTTGGACTTCTCTTCCGGTATTCAATGTTCGATTTTCCAGAAACATCCTGTTGCATCTGTACTGGATCTGGTAGACGTGCGCTTACCATTCTGTCTGTGGCTTGGGCTGCCTGCGCTAACGCGCGGGCGAGCTCCTTGTCGCCCGACCTGCATATCGTAGCATTCTTGCGCTTCGCAACTAATTCAACCCAAACCTGTTGATACGAATACTGTTCGACATCGCATTCACATGGTTTCTGGTACCAACAGCAGTTGCTGAAGCGTCCTTCGTGCAGCCCCCAAGAAAACGAACCAGTCTGAGCAGCACACGCGAGCATACCAGCGATCGGCCTCCCTTACACTGCCCTCTTGACGGGATTCATGCCTAGCATGCGTAAGTTTCACGGGCGACAGGTGAAATAGGCCTTCGATTGGAATCGCCAAGGCTGAACCTTTTGCGCCAATGCGAGCATACCTCTGAATCCACGCAGAGTACGAGGGAAACAGAACATGTTCTAGATAAACTTTCGAACCTATAATAGCGTCCATGTGCTGAGCATACGCTTACAAAAGGCGTAAAGCCTGGATGGCATATCCGTGCAGCTGCGAGGCATGTACCAGCGTGTGCGCACGACATTTGCACATTCCATCCCCACAGTGCAGCATAGGATCGAGCATACCTTCTGTTTCGTCTTTGCTCGCGCACCATGCCGCTGTATGCTCGCAGCCTCGCTTCAGACGCAGTAAAGTGCCATTGCAACTTAAATTCCATGCAGGATACTAGCAACGTAACTTCGACGTGTGTAACCAGCGATGATTTGTAGCTGGTCCTAATAGGGTGCTGCTAACTGTGTGGTTGTATGCTATGTAGCAAAGCGCGTCGTTATCGATGTACTCTGCTGATTGCAGACGCGCGCTAAGTATCCATGCTTGGAGACAGCTTTGATCCCAAATGCGTGTATTTATGCATGCCATCTATTTTTTCTACGCGTCTTTGGTGTACATGTCGCTGTAATTATTCATTCGGTTTGAAACATGTAGACGTGATGATGAAACGAGTGCGAGGGCGATGACCAGGCACATTTTCAAGTCCTCAGGAATCATAGACCTGACAAGGCACCAACACCCATGTCATACATATGTTATCATTTCCGGCTTACGCATGGTGGAGATGTGACTGAACTCTTGGCTTTTTTGCTGACTGGAGCACACTAAAACACAACTGCTCTCGGGATATCGATCTCAGTGAATCGTCTCACTTGAAAAGCTAAGTATGCCTGTACATACACACTCACTTTCAGCTACCGATGTGGTCTGAGCAACTGTCTGCGACACTTGACTCAATGATTGAAATGTGAAACGAAACATGCTGGCCAGAATACTGGCTCGATATCTCTGAGATGCCTCGAGTTTGGTATGCCCCAACGAATACCTGGTTGTGACTAATGTCCTGGGTGGCAGACCTCTGGTTTGCACCTACTTATCTTGGGAACTGTAGGCATTTTCATCTGGCAGAGTGTGATGTCGTTGCGTGAAGCTTCAGTTTTGACATCGGATTACATGGCAAGTACATTAAGAAATCAACGGGTCATGCGTGCATGATTTTACGCCGTTCATCCTGAAGTGTGCATCTCTGTGCAGTGTTACAGCGTCTATACTAGACCTGAACCGTTCAAAAATACTCGCACAGTGCCATCCGCCGAAGCAGTAAGCACTTCCTTACCACTACAGCTCCATGCCACGGACAATACATGGCCACCATGCCCTTCCAGGACTTGAACCACGGAACCTGTGGCTGTGCTCCACAACCTGGTGGTACCATCATGACTCGAGGTTGCAAGTATGGCTCCATCCGGACTCCACGCTAAGGCCCCAACCATCTCTTTGTGGCCCGTAAGAGGCTGAATCAATGCCCCAGTATTGGTATCCCAAAGCTTCACGGAGTGGTCCATCACATCCGATGAAGTGGCTAGTATACTACCATCAGGACTCCACGCGATACAGAATATGTAATCAGACGGGCCCTGTAGTACGTGCATGAGCTCCCAAGTTGTGCTGTTCCACAGCCTCACAGTGCATGAACCTTCAGCTGCTGCAAGTCTGGATCCGTCCGGCGACCATCGCACTGACCATGCCCAGTTCGTGCAGTCATTCGCATGAAGAGAATGCAGTACTGTGCCCGTGTTATTGTCCCAGACTCTAACCGTACTGTCTCCTGCAGATGTTGCAAGTGTAGAGGCATGTGGACTCCACGCTACACTCAAAATCAAGGCCGTATGCTCTGCGAGGGAATGCTGCAGAGCGCCTGTGCCAGCACTCCATATTCTTACTGTTCCATCTGCAGATCCCGTTGCTAAACTGGCCCCGTCGCTGCTGAACTCGACTGAAGAAACTGCAAGTGAGTGACCACGCAGTACGTGCACACACTTCCCTGTTTTCCCATTCCACAACCTGGCTGTTGTATCTGCGGAGCATGTGGCAAGGATGTCTCCGGACGGACTCCAGCAAGCTGACTTCACAACTCCCGCATGACCTGGAAGAACGTGCACAATACGGGTGCAAGTGCCTGTCTTTGCTCTCCAAATCGATGCATGTGCCTCTCCAGTACCATGGCCGCCAGTGCATGCAAAATGGCTGCCATCAGGTGACACTGTTACTTTTGCGTACATGAAGGGGCGATGTGTAACCTGCAACACCTGTGCATCTGGATGCTGTCTCTGTGTCCTCACACCCTCCAACTCGTGCGACATACGCCTGCAAAAAAATGTTGTTCTGTAGGTGTTGGAATGTTCGCAAGTTCATGTGCAAGCCATGTTCGACCATATAGGGGGGGGGGGGGGGTGGGGGGTAATCTGACGCAAAAAAAACCTAATCGGGAACGTAACCGGGGTTGAATCCGATACCAATGGTACGTGTACACAAGTGAACCTGTTGCAGTCCCGAACTGTAGCGAATTGCAAGAACCGGAATAGATCATGCGGTACAGATCAAAACTTCACTCAAAGGCCAGATTACCTGGAGAAACCACACAGTTGAAGCAGGACACCACGGCGATCAACTGTTCGATATCGTCTCTCATGCCATGTTTGGTACATTTTATTGACGTTCAAATTCACAGGCACTATGCGCACATGTATACTTGTAACCACATTCTCTTGTGCGCTCTCTTGTGCAGCCTTTGCGCGCACCGCAAAGCACGCCTTTCGTGTACTAACCATTTTTTGTAACTAAGTTTTGAAGTTCTGCTGACAAGGGCTTATGTTGCATTGGTGTGACACGTGGTAACCGTGTATACGTTTGTGTGCACGTCTCTCATGCGCATCTTGAACTGGAACAACTTGAAGATGCAGCTTCAGATGGCCCATGCGAAATTGAAAATCCCGTACGCTGAGTTGAATTTGCTTGGTAGGTGCAGGCAGCTCGTGTCGAAGAGTACTCAGACGTCGACGCAGAAGCGAAACACAAGCAACACAGCACCAGAAGATCAAGCCATGGACGAGCGAGAAACATAGCTGGCAAAAGCTTTTGCTTAGCTGTATGCTGCTGATATGATCATATGAGATGGTGGTGGTGGGTATTCATGCCCGGGCCCATGGGCATCTGAGCGGAAGAACATCCTACTCAGCCCACATTCATGCGCACATTCATGCTGTTCTGCTTTGCTGGCACTGATTTCTGAAGTGTATACTTGCGCGAAACCTAAATGAAATGTTTTACTTTTGCCCAATATCATTTTTTCTAAGCTGCGGGCATCATGATATGTTTCCAATGGATACATACATGATAAGGGTCTTTGTTGAAATGTATGCCGTGCTGGATCAGCTGCCGTGATGTTGCGTTTTTCCACTTGCGCGAAGTGGTGGTTTTGGTACAATGTGTTTCAGACATTTCGCAATATTAGTTTGCATTATGAAACTCTACTTCCTGCCGTTTCTACTTCCTGCCGTTTCGGCTCGTAACGACCTGCTTCGATTCTTTGTTGGGTTCTTGACTACAACAAACTGCCTGTTTATTCGTAACGACCAGGGTTTCAAACCCCCCGGACGTCAAACCCCGAATACGCAGGCCCCGCATGCACTAATACAGACCTGCAACTCTTAGAAATGTCCAGCCTGCTCACCGGCAACCGTCCTAGGTATACAGCGTACAGTGATCCTTGAGCTCCTTCCTGGAGGCCTGCATGGAGGCCTGGACTGTAAATGTTTGATCACCTCGTGCTTTCTGGCGTTGAGTCTTAATTGCTTCCCGCTCAATGGTTGCGGCTCCCACACAACCTATTCTTCTGTGGCTTTCTCGGTAGTGCTGAGACCCTGCCTTCCTTTCTTGCTCTTTGTCAGTGTCTTTTTTTCACTCCCTTCCTTCTCTGCGTCTTCTTACCACATCGCGTTCTCGCTTGTCTTCGCCCCAATTTGCCTTGCTCTCCACAGCAGTATACTGATTAGGCGTCGCTGGCTGCGGTGTCTTCTTCACATCGCAGTTGCCCCCGTAGCCTGCCACCCCCCCCCCCGTTGCTTGCACGAACCTCTCTTGTACCTTGTTACTAGCGTACTGGCGCTGCGTGTGTGCTCACAGGAGGTTAACTGGCCCCTAACTCGGTGTCGAACCTTTACTCGCCTGGCCGTAGACGTGTTCTTGCACCAGATGTCGTCCATGATGCTCCCTCCTGCTCCCACCGTCGACCTTGCCCTCCTACATCTACCTTCCTCAAGGGGGGGGGGGCGAGTGCGGCGGGGGGGGAGCGTGTCTGGTACATGTGTGCCAAACAAACCCCCCCCTGTTACGGAAACTAGGGCTCGAAAGTAATAGTTAGCGCCTTTTATGCGTAACCTAACACCAATTACATTCTGTGTAATCAACCCGTTCATCCGGTTTTCCAGGATTAATCTTTTTTTTGTTACATTGTTTGCAATTACAAACCGGAAAGGTAGTGAATAGGCATGAACCCAAATAGCCGAAAGCAACAAACAAAAAACATCCACAACTTCACTCGAATGGTTGTTACATTGTAATATCAACAACACATTTACAATTACACTTTAGGCTGCACCGTTTTGATCTTGGAGTTTGCGTGACAAGTATATATATTTTTGGCCCAGGGCAGAAAATGAAACAAAAGTTGTGAACAAAGCTACTCACAAGGCCCGGAAAGCCCCGCAAGCAACGCTATATAACTTTTATAACTTGTATGCATTTCCTAATTAACTAATGCTGCTTATAAGCAGAATGGCGTACGTAGTCATGTTCATTTGGAGTTTGTGGCCCCTCAGCGGCTCATGTGCTGACCAGCAAGTTGTGGCGCTGGGGTGTACTGGCCTCTGGAGTGGATGGAAGTCGCTGCAAACGGGACATACGTCCCGTTTCCAGCGACTTGGATCATTAAGTGGAAATATCGGGTAATTTGAGTGATGCAGCAGTGCAACTCAAGAATACGTGAGCTAAATACTTTCTGCCAGTACTAAATACTTTCTGCCAGTACACTCGGAGTAAATATCTCCACAAGATCAAGCTCGTCTACGAAGCATTGCCTGCCGTACCGCAGGAGAATTCCTAGACTCCGTCCCAACCAGCTCCCACCTTTCCCTGTCCGATGGGGAGTTTGTGGACTCGTCTCAGTTCAGGCTGGGCGCTACTGGCTTTGCGCATGGCGCCCCCCCCGCCAAGTGCTACTGTGGTGCGACGATCCACGTAAATGATGATAGTCATGCCCTGTCTTGCAACCGCATGCCCAGTACCTACAAGCACTACAGGCATGATCTGGTCACTGATGCAATCCGCAATATTAATGCAACCCGCCGTGCCGGCATTTCCAGCACCCGCGAGCCCCTCTACCACGAACTCGACCCCTCTCGTGGGAATGGTGCTGGACAAGCACGTGGCGACATCTATGCCATAGTCACTCGTGGTCCGGGTCCCACCGCCATCGACACAGTGGTTACCCACCCTGCGTGTGACACGGCCCTCCGCAATGGGTCCGCTGCACATGCTGGAGCCGCGGCGGCGGCTGCCCGGCGCCGCAAGTGCCGCAGCTTTGAGAAGTACAAAGTCCAAGGTCTCACCTTCTACGCATTCGCCATTGAAACCTACGGATTCGTGGACAAGCAGGCTATGGACTCAATGCGCTGCCTGGCTACTGCGGCCTCAGCCACTAGCAAGGTCAAATATGGCTCTTTCCTCGCCAGTGTGCATAGAGAGATTAGTGTTGCCATGTGTCGCGGTAATCACGGGCTTTTCCGTGCGGGGGTGCAGATATACTCCCGTGCTGCTGGCAGGGCCCCGGTGGAGGGTTTACTGCATCCCACGGATGAGATTGAATAGTTTGTTAGGTTGCCCCTGTATGCCTAAGTAGTGTTTAGTGCTGCCTCCTGCTCCATGGCATCTGCTAGTTACCTTCCCCGTTACCTCTGTTGGTTCAATCTTGTTAGCTTCAGTTCCTGCACTTTTGTCGATGTAATCACACTCGGAGTAACAGACTGGAGGGCAGAGGTCTGCTGGCCCACCGGTGAGACACATGCATGTGCACATGCATGGTGCACACAACCGACATGTGCCACAGAGTACAGCTGATGCACTGAAGTTCAATAATCGAGCATGGTACGCTGCCCCTAACTGTAAAAGGAGTTGTGTGCTTGATATACAGGTCGGTGAGCTATTGGAGGCTTTTGCATGTTCTAGATCTGTGACTTCCTTCGGACCCCCCAGAGCATGTAGATATCTGTTTCGGGCTCAGTTTAGATTTTTCCGATTTCCGGGGTTTCAGGCGTCAAACAGCCGAAAAGTTTCCGGGACTTCGAAAAATGACGAACATTGCCGAAAACGTTTTGCCAGTGGCTTTTTGGGTACCTCCGATGCTTGTATGCTGCATCAGTTGACATACAATTGACATATGCCGTCAGATACGACTGCACTTGAGCAAGTGGTGAGTAGAACAGCTGAAACCGTCATTGTTAAACAGCCCACTACTTTACAGTCTAAGGAGGCTGCAGATGTCAAACCCTTGATCTACTGCATGTGCCACAGGCGTTTTGAGTGAAAGTAAACTAACCACGAACTATGACAAGATGAATCGGCGAAGTAGCATCAGAAATCATGCCTCCATGTGTAACAACTCAACAAGAATTGACGCGGAGGACACCCCCTTTCTCCAGCAGGATGCCATTTTCCCCATATACTCCCACTCCCTTCATCAGGAGCGGTGCCACAACATGCTTACTCCTCGAGGGCCGTTCGTCACACAAGTCTGCATTGTCATCTTCATAGCCATACACGTTATGTCCACCTTGACGTAGACCATAATATTTTGCTGGATCTTCACGTAACAACAGTCCAGCTGAGTCTGGGTCTACAACTGCCCACGGAAAGCACACGGAGATGGCCCCATGCCTTCCTGCCTATGTGCCAACCATCCTACACACATCTGCATACAGAACTCAGCCAACAACGAAAAGCCACACTGGTGTCGAGTCACGTGCTGAGACGAAGTTTAGTTAGGATAGCAGGCAGCCTTCTTGTGGATCAGCTCTTCCAGGAGTCAGTAGATGGCTGCAACCTGTAGCCACCCTTCGTATCATGCATTAAACACTGGACACATTCAATGCAAATCACGAGGTGCAAGGCATGTATACAAGACGTTCATGCGTAATAATTTACCTGTATCCGCAGCATCCATGTTGACATGGGCTGCCATCAAATTTCTCAGAACTGTTTAAGCCAGTCATGTATGTGTCAGCTATGTGAGCCCATCCAGGACAACTTTTAGCACCAGAAAACATGCAACAAGGACGTATGATGGAAGTAGGCCTTAGATCGAGCGTCAAAACCACTTTTCCCGCCGTTTTCTTGGAAATTATCGATTTCCGGGTCTGAAGATCCAGAACAGCCGAATTGAAATCCAAAAACAAAATCAACACAGCCCGAAACATATATCTGCATGCTCTGGGGGGTCCCGGAGTTATCACAGAACATGCGAAAGCCACCCCAGGTGCCCGCGTGAGCACCTGTACAGGCTATGTGCCCTCGTGTTTACCTCCCTCACTCCCCAGAACCTCGTGGAACACACAAAACCAGCACCAGCAGGACGGAGCAAAAAAACACATGAAGACAGCAAAGGTTAGTTACAAATACCCAGGCGGCATACACCATTCACGAAATATATCACCTGGAAAAAAATGATACAACTCACACCTCTGTGCCCAACCAAACCACCCACAGAACGACCACTGAACATCTGAAAAAGCCTATGAACCAGCAAACTACCACAGCCCTGGTTTTCCCTGCGTCCGTGTGCACCAGCAGCGATGCTGACTTTATCCTCGGTTTCCTGCCCCAACTTTCTACATTGCAGTATACTGATGCATGCATGCATGCATGTATGTATGTATGCATGCAAGCCCCGCCCCAAGACTTGGCGTTTGGACCTACACACGTATTGAACTAGAAATCCGGGGTCAATGTCTCAGCATCACCCAGCAATCGCCTTCAGTGCCTACACCAACCTGTCTGCGCATCGCAACCATCAATGCATCTTTGCAAGCTTCCAGGCTGCTACTGAACGCATCCATGCCCATGCCCTCCCAGTGACCCTCTGGCTATCACGCACAAGAGAGCCAATGAGACATGGCCACACCACAACTACGCGCTGCTGTATCATCTCTGCGTACTGTGCTGCATCTGTAACGTTTCATGCATTCCATATCTGGCGACAACACTACAACAGTGCAAATGAGTGCTGTAACCGAAGCGTACTCTGGTTTTGGTGCGAGGTCATCAGGTGCCATACATATCAAAAGCATGATGCGGCTAAAGCGGTAAAGGGAAGTCCTGGCCCATATGATCCCCCTGCTGGGGCACAACAGGGGGGACCGGCCCCGGCAGAAAAGGAGAGGGGGGGAAGAGAGTTGGGTCGACTGGGCCAGGAATGGTGACTGCAGAGAAAGGCCCCATGTGGCTGCCAGGCAGGAACGCAATTGGCCCGGGCCCATACCTTCTGCGGGACTTTTCGAGCTCTTCTTGGTAGCAGCGCTCGTGCATGAGTTGGAGGTTGGGGGTCAGGAGGGAGGCTTGGGCGCCGAGACGCTTGTGGCAGACTTGGCAGAGGGATTTGGGGGTGACGAGGGCATGCTTGTCATCCAGCTCGACCTGTTGCCGCAACAGCTTGCGCTTGTAGGCGTTTAGGAGAGCTGCCTGCATGGCACTGTGCCCAGGTGCTTGAGTTTCAACATTAAAATGGTTTACTAAAAAATATCCGTTTGAACATGGAAAACTGTTTAAAATTCGACGTGTTGAAACGGTCTGAACGGTTGAAACAAAAATCGGTAGCTGTTAGTGTTTGCAACGTAACTGTTTCAAGTTACAAAAAGTAATTATCGTGGACTACACCACACCCCTAAGGCTCTTACAAACCGGAAAGGTAGTAAATAGGCATGAACCCAAATAGCCAAAAGCAACTAACACAAAACATCCACCACTTCACTCGAAGGGCACAACAGCACCATCACGAAAGTCTTTCCCAGCACTCTTAGCCAAACTGCGATAATAATGACGAACCACAATGCCACGACCACGAGGCAGGGCACAACACCACACCCAGTTTGACCTTCGGCACCACTGCGACCACCGTCACAGTGGTGCAATTCATCACGTTCAGAAAGGAAGACCCACCAGAGTCCCTTTGTGGACCCTGCGAAGGAGAAACAAAAAGACGAGAGGTGGCTCTGCCCGGATCCGGATTCGAACCCGGGACCTCGCGTTAAATCAGTTCAATAAGAAATAAGCCACAAAAACAGATAGCGGGCCGCCCGGGGGGCCGAGGCGGAGATGAACGTCAATCCAAAGACCAGGAAAACCTTCCTTATGCTGCTGGTGTGCCATTCGAGATCAGCTGCACTTGTTCGTGTGAGTGCCTTTGGCTACTTGGGTGATTCCTTGCTTGATTCCTGGTGTGAACTCGCTCAAAGAGAGCCAGAAACACCATGAACAACAAGCGATGCACAAACACAACAATGATTGAGTTGGAAGCAAGGCACACACATGCAGGGTGCAGCTGTGGCAGTGCTTCATGATGCCGACGCTGAGTGCCTGGATGCATGGAGCCATCTTCTCTAACCGCGTGTCCCCCGGCAGGCAGTCGAGTGCAGCGGCGACGTCCATGCGGTCCCACTTCCTCCCCAGCAGCAGCAGTGCAAAATCTGTTAGGGTCTGATGCTGCGTTCTGGGTGTGCTTTGAGCTGAATCATTTTCACGCGCCGCGGCGTGCGACGTCGACGCTTCAGGTGCAGGTGGGGAGGGAGGTTGGGGAGGGGGGGGCTTGGGGGGCAGCTTGCTGCGCACATCCGTGTGTGCCACAGAAGTGGCTACAGGGTCATCGGGGGACAGCAGGGTGCGCAGTAACCACGTGTACATGTCTGGCGGGCGCTTGATACCGGGCAGCGCAGTGAGGGTGGCTATGGGGGGCACTTTGAGGGTGCCTCCGGAACTTCTGTCGGAAGTGTGGCTGAGGGGTCGCCCTGACTGCGCCTTCTGCAGCATGCATGACACAGGTGATCCAACTCGTTCGGGTGCAGTGGACTGATGCGACCAGTTCAAGATGCATATTCCACACATAGCTATTTAGTAATCTTTGAGAGTGGGGGGGGGGGGGGAGCATGCAGGGTCTTGAATAGTAAATGGGGACAGGTCAAAACGAGTTCCCACACCAGCCCACCAGCCCGCCCCCCCCCCACCCTCCACAGACCCCAACAGCGCTCAAACCCTCACCGTCAGAGTGCACCAACAAACGTCAATCACAGCTTGCCCTGTTGAGGTGCTCAGAATCTGCACCGCAGCTTGCAGCAGTGTATGTTGCAGCGGGCACGCAGCAACACGAACCAGGCACAGATGCTACCAGTAAAAATCCTAAGTACCCAAAACAATACCTGTAAAAGTACAGTGTCATACCACAGGACTGTGTACTTTTACTTTAGAGGTGCTGTTTTGGTTCGTTAGGGATTTGGCGGTAGCATGGTACTTGCACAGCGTGGCAGTATAAAAGTATACTATAATACCGTGTTTACAAAGTATATAGTTTGTAAGCACGGTCTCAGAGAGTGCCACAGCTGGCTGAAGCATATTTCGTCGTTATGACACAAACACAGCATTAAAGCATGCCAGCGTTCGGTGAACCATATTGCTTCGCTGAACCATATTGCTTCTTCGAAACCATATTTCTGCTAAAATTGTGTGCAAAAAGGGGCACCGCGCACCTTCATGGCGTCATACAGGCGGTCCGCAAACGCCTCCGCAACAATGGGGTCCTGCATCTGCTGCACGTACACATGCATGGCGGCTTCATGCTGGAACAGTCGCTCATGCAATGCGCCCTTCACGGTCAAAACGTTTCGATTTGAAGTATGGGCCGGAATGTGCCGCTGCACCTCTGCGCCGTCCACATGCGGCGAGCATTTGATCAAAGCCTGAAGCTTCTGAAGAATAGAAGATTCCGGCTCGGTCGCCACTGCCGCAGCACTGAGTCGTGTATTCGATTGGATTCGCGTTCCGCGGGGCGGATCCTGAGAATACGGCTGGTACCGAGCAGGCATGCGAGTTGTCTGTACAATGAACTTCCTAGGCGTAATGTGTGCCTCCGTGGGGGCTTGGGGCGCTCCGGAAGGTTCTGGAAGACTTGAACTGGACACAGGGGCCTTGGGGAGGTCTCCCAGGGACTGATTGGGGGTGGCTAGAGGGGTGGATCTGCGCGAGGGAGATTCCTCGATAAGCGTCTCGAGGTACATGCATGCGAGAGGGGTGTGGAAATGAGCAGGCGTCGCGATTTCGTTGGCAAGGGCGGCCTCCAGGTAAGGGGCGGCGAGAGAGGGGGCTGCGGTGCGCAGCGCGGCCAGGGACTCGTCGGCGGGTATGCGGGGCTTTCTGTTCAGGAGAAGATCCAAACTGCCATCTGGATCTGCCTGCATGCACGCATGCATGAATGAAAATGTGCGTGAATAAAGATACGGCCAAAAGAAATAAAAGAAAATAAAACAGGGCCCTGCTAAACAGGTGGAAGCCATTCGAGTGAAGTGGTTGATATTCTGCGTTGGTTGTTTTTGGCTACTTGGGTGCATGCCTATTCACTACCTTTCCGGTTTGTAAATGGACACAGGTGGAAGATTTGTTCGCGAAATGGTCGAGGCGGCGACAGAACTAGCAGCATGCTGAACATGGAAACCACACGCCAATGCTTTATTCCAGCTGTCATGAGCACGAAAAAGGAGTATGCGGGTGGCGGCTGCCACCTGTCTAGCCGACCTTAAGAAGTGTTGTTTTTACAAGTTTTTTATTATCCAAACATTTTCTGCTGAGTTATTCTTCAAGAGTGCAGGGAACGACTTTCTTGAGTGAAGTGTTGGAAGATTGTGTCAGGTGTTCTTGGCTATACAGGTTGATGAATAATTACGACCCTTCCAGTTTGATTTTTTTTATTTTGAAACGAATCAAATTTCAAATTTTAATTTGTAAGTGGTTGCACATGGTACGGTCACGGCGGGGGGGAGAAAAAGCAGCATGTGGATTCATAACAGTGGGGTATTGCAGCACACCCTCAGCAGCCAGCTCTCCAGAGTCTGGCACACCAACGGCACAGCCTCCGACTCATCGCGGATACGCATTAGGTAAGTGATCGCGTGGCCCGCGGCAAGTCGACCGGTAAGCCCCGCCGATACCCCCCTAGGAGGAGGGTCGAGGTCCCCGGGGGCCTCCCACAGCTTCCGGTACGCGTCCAGCGCCTCTGGGTGGTGGCTATGGTTCTGTAGCAGCTGAATCTGCACCCGAAACGCCGCAAACTCAGACCTTCACACCTTACGTAACCCTTACGTCACCTTACGCCACCCCAGAAACCAAACTGGAAATTGTTTAACGAAACAGGTGTTCATGGATCAAGATGCATGAGGTCAGTGGGAAAGGGGAGGCGAGTTGGGGGAAGCGTGGCCCGCGGTTAGGATCTGGGGAGGGGGGGGAGGGGGGGGAGGGGTAAGATTGTGGCGTAGGGGCACACCAGCTCCACGTAGAGGCCTGCGGATGCGAGCGCCTCCCTGCCATCCGACAACGGCACCGCGTTGGGCTGATTGAGAAGCCCTAGCAGAGCGCCGTAGTCGGACACCTGTAGCCAGCCGTGCAGGAGCGCCATGTCCACAATCTCCCGTGCTTTCTGATCCTGCTGCTGCAACAACGAAGCAACGGTGATTGTTAGAAAACTAGAGATGATGATACAACACCATGCACGATTACATGAAGGTTGGATAACATGTGACGACAGGTTTGATAACACGTACACTGTGAAGTATCCGAACTGGATCTGGCTGTACATCCAGAACGACACATGACAACACGCGGGGCAACAGGGAACATGGAATCTTGGACAACCCATTAAGGGGCACGGGGAATTCGGCATTCGGAAAGTTCTGGAAGCGTACTGTATTCGAGTCAGGCTTGTCTCCACTGTGAGATTGCCGAAGACGGGAGCGGAAAGTGACAAGGTACGGTAGCGCCACAGCCACCCCCTCCAGCCGCCCGCCTGTCAGGCTACCCTGCACATGCATGTGTGCATGATCATGCATGATAATTGATCACGCTTCAATGCAATGAAAGCAGAACTTCACATAACATATCCCCGTGCAATGCAGGAACGAACCAGTGTCCTGAGTTACAACCGGATTCCCAGGGGCAAACCAAGGGCTTAACAGGAACGTCGAAGAGGAAGAAAAACAGAGCTGGGAGCTGCACGCAAAAACACAAGAATAGGCTATGCAGGCACTCATGAATGCATGTAGCAATGCATGCAGCACATACACACATTCACAGCAATGCATGCAACGCATACATATATCAGGAGCAATGCAAGTCAATACAATACAATACAATACAATACAATACAATACATGCATGCATTTCATGCAAACGTGTACATGGAAACACACATCACTGGAGCTTGCTTGGGCAGCCTCCTCTGCGGCGACCGCAGCAGCCACGACCCCCCCCCAGCCCCCCCACATTCCCGCATCGTCATCATCATCATCATCCCCCCAGAAAGGCCCTTCCATCGCAGGCTGCTGCGCCGCGTCTCTAACCGGAGACCCGGCACTCGACACACCAGCAGAAGCTTCCGGCATCGAAAACAGCTGCGCACTAGAGCCTTGCCGATCTTGTTGTGCGGTGTCTGTGGTGGTCCCTGCAGCGGGAGTGGGCTCGGTGGCGGTGGTGGTGGCGGCGGTGGCTGCGGTGGTGGCTTTGGCAGCGGCGCCGCCGCCGCCGCCGCCATCCTGTTCCGCATCGGTGACTCGCGCACGCACCGGGCTGGCGACATCGACCGTTCCTCCGTCGCGGTCTATGTGGCTCGTGCTACCTTGCTCTGACTGCACAGCACATCACAGCATGCAACACCGTGCGAAAACACCGACTCCTGATAAGCACGCAGCACACGCAGCATGAAGTTTCCTGTAGTGTGTTTTTCGCAGACTTCCAGAAATCTGCGCACACAGCATTTATGTATAGTGGTTGCCACCTGTAGCCAAAAGAATCTCTTGACACCCTAACTCCAGAGCAGTACTCTGGCAGCTTCTGCAACTAAGTTCAGACGAGAAGCTGTTGCATGCACGCAACCCAACACGAGTGAAAAGTGGGTGACTGCATACATGTTTGGGTGTTCCAAGAGTGTCTTCAGGGGTGTCGACCTCAGGAAGAGAATTGAAAATTCCTCCGATGCCAGCAACAGTGTGGATTGAAGAGGCGGGGAGGGGGGGAGTGTCAGGGGGGCCGCTGCGGGGCACCAGTTGCAGTGGCTTAAGGGTCTCTGGTCGGGGGGTGCCGGGGATAAGTTCAATGCCCAGCAGCTCGCGTGTGGCTGTGCTCATATGCTTGCGCGTCATTGTGGCTAGGGTGGCCTTGGGGTTGGAGATAAGCGACGGGAAGTACTGCAGCATGGCTAGAGGGTACATCTTTGACGCGGAGGCGATCTCAAGCAACCCCGCGTCGAGATCTCCCTGCATGCATGCACCCCAGTGATGGGCATGGCCGCCGGGATTTTTCAGCTTCCGCAGGAAAATTATTCCCAATAATCAGCAATTACCTTATGTGCGGATGACCCCAACTACCCCTATGCAATGGGCTGACCTCTAGAGCACTGATGCATGCATTGTATCTGTGTGCGGTCAGTGAGCAGATTCGGTGGCCGTCGTTGCTGTGCGCGCTTGTGTACAGGTCGGGGGGGGGGGGAGCGTACTCTGAATGTGGTGCGCAATCTATGGACGGGGAAGACATAAGAACACCAAAGGCAGGAGAGGCATCAGTAAGATAAGGAGGCGAGGGATAAACA
>JAUMHD010026217.1:0-103787 GCA_032359135.1 Ulvella scutata | reverse complement strand
CAGTCCCACCCCGCCTGTAAGAAACATGTGTGCTTTGTTGCTCCCATTCAAATACACACACCCTCCAGTCCCACCCCGCCTGTAAGAAACATGTGTGCTTTGTTGCTCCCATTCAAATACACACACCCTCCAGTCCCACCCCCCCTGTAAGAAACATGTGTGCTTTGTTGCTCCCATTCAAATACACACACCCTCCAGTTCGACACCGCGTTGGGTATTTCAGGTATTCACCAGTCCCCACACACACACTGAAAAGCAACAAACGCTCATGAACATGCGTTGAAGCCGCGTTGAACCATTTGACGAGGACCATAACCTCCGTGGTCAGTCAATCATGGTCAGTTTAGGCGACCATTTTGTCTTGGATCTCAAGAAGCGTCGTAAAAATTCACAAAGGTATAAGCACTGAACGGAGTCGGAGAAGCTTGTGGTGCAGAGAAGCTTGGATTACAGTAAGACCCTACAAAACCCTGCAAAAACACTGGTGTGTGGTACCGCACCGGCGGCGGTCGCGGCGCGGCGCATGGCTCGGCCCCAGCCGATGGTGCTTGAAACGCTGCTCATGGACATCGCGTCTGACTCATCTGTGGCTTCCGGAAGGTTCCAGGTCACGAGATCGATGTGTGCGGCCTCCATGGATGCGAGATGCACCTGCAGCACACACATATGCAGTCGCAGCTGTGCCTGGGGGGGAACATATCGTGGAGCACTGCTCCTTGTGGGGCACTGTGCCAGTGCAAGTAACAAGTTTCGGGGGTCCACAAGCCCCCGCTTGTTGCCGATGAGGACACCTCCTTGTGGCGCAAACGTACCCCCCGTACAGCGGCGGGCTCAGGTCAATGTACAAAAAAATGCATGCACTATATGTATGCCGGAAGACATGCACCTTGCTACCTAAGCTGCGGTAAAAGGACTCCAAAAATCTTTCCCTCCCTCGCTTCGCTCGCGATACCGAGCGCCCTTCGGCCGCTCTTGACCCCCTTGTTTCTCGCTTATATTACCGACCCGCTTTTGATATCCCAACTAAAGCGATAAATAAGCGAGATGTGCAACACTGGTCCTAGCGCGGCCGAATTCTTGGTGCACATAGGGGTACGAGTTCACCTGACTCTACTATATGGTGTACCAGCGACTGAATCACACGCAGTGCAGCGGTGGCGAACCTGAAACTGGCCGGGCAGCGCCGCAAGCACAATGTACGGCTGCCACATCAGCATCGAGCAGGGGGTGCGGCTCAGAAGCTCCATCCGGTTTTCGGCCTGCTCCAGAAGCTCTCTGCCGCTGCCGCTGGGTTGCCACCGCCACGATGCACTGAGCTTGCCATCCGATAACCTGCTTTCATGCAAGCTGTGATTATGTCCCACGGGCAAGAACAAACTGGCAGGTGTCACGCCTCGGACCTGCCTTTTCGGCTGAGAACGAAAAGGTGAAGACCCCACATGTGAGCCACTAACCCACAGACCCCACATGTGAGCCGCTAACACATAGACCCCACATGTGCGCCACTAAGCCACAGACCCCGCATGTGCGCCACTAAGCAATGTGGCCCTGGGGGCCCAAAGAACTGTGGAAGGAGAACTTGAAAGGGTGGTAACAGGCATTAGGTAGCACACCTGAAGTAGGAGACTGTCTGGTCGTGAAACACGGCAGCGGATTGCGCCCCTGTGGCCGCGAGCGAGCACCGGCAGCGCTGCCGCCACCGCCGCACCTCTGTAAGCTTGCCGCTGCATTGTGGAGACAGGAACACTGCTATGCTGTAGATCCCTAGCGGGCCGCAGCACAGCAGGACGTCTCCAAGCCATATCATGCATGTGACAGCATCCGGAGTATTACCTCGCCACAATGCATGCAGCTCCCTCCCTTGAAATGAGTACAGCTCCACCCTGCATGCATCATTCTTCTGAGGCCCTGAGCACGACTACCTTTCTGTTTCAAACCAGACAGGCACCACCAGTGAGCACTAGTATCGTCTAGTTAACGATAAAACAATCCTAAATCTTTGGAACTGTTTTGAAGGTGTCTGCCATGATAACTAAGCGATACTGGTGATCACTGGGCAGCACACAGGAAAGAACGCAGTCATCCACAAACAACGCACATAAACCACCACCACCAAGTGACCTCCTCGGCGCGGCGGCTGTGCCGCTGTGGCCCTGGGTGGTGCCTCGCAAGGCTCTAATCTTTAGGTAACTCCGTTAAGTAAAATTGTCTCGATGTGCTCATCGCAACCGTCAACGGGTATCGAGGCGAAAACAGTGCACTGAACACGTTTGTTTTCCCGCTCTGGAACTGTCGGCCGGTTCAGAGGCGAAACGGGTGTATCAGAAACTTGTATATCGAGACAGCGTATGCCACTGTACTGTTCTTACAGCTACTGCACAAAGCAGGAGGCACCGGGCAGAAAAATCCTCCGAATATGTGCAGCAATGTGATAAGCTGCTGCCATACACGAGCTTAAGACATCCAAGCTGCTGCCAGAAGAAGTCTACAAGCTGCTGCCATACAAGAGCTTTAGACATACCAGGGGTATAGTTAACGAATGGGGAAAGAGTACTTATGTCAGCAAAATGATTTTGGGGCAAGTAATCTTTTTGGGGCTAGTACATGCAACAATTCATGATTTTCAGGGGTGGCCACGATAGAAGTTCATTAATTTGGCTGACACTGGCTGATAAGTTGTCAATAACGATACCTCTGAGACATACAAGCTGCTGCCAGAAGAAGAACAGCAAACTGGTGACAGAAAAGAAAACAACTTCAGCAATGCAATCTGCTTCATTGTTGAAGTTTGGCTGCCAGCAATCTGCTGCCAGACAACAACAGATGCTGATGTTGTGCTATTCCAGTGCAGTGATGCTTGTTGGGCACGGTTCTTCTGCTTATTCGGGTTGTTGCCATTTGGATTTATTTGTCAGCTCGGTGCCTCTGACTATTCGGGCTGTTGCTAATTTTCTGCCTGTTTTGTGCTGTAGCAAAACTGGTGTTGCAGCACAACTGGTGCTGTTGCAAAATTGTTGCTGTAGCACAACTGGTGCTGCAGAGTGTGACATGAACATGAGCCTCATCAGGTACAGACACACATGCAAGGCAGTGAGTAGACAATAGCCAAAATCACCAGAAGTAAGCAGCCCACGGGTACCATTGGACACTTTCAACCTGACCAGGCAGTCCACCAGTGTCAAAAGAGACACCCACGAGAAGCCGGTGAGAAGTCGTACTGGTTTGCCTTGCCTATGCCACCAGGCCGAGCCACAGCGAGCAGCTGCCAGGCAGCATGCCAACACAGGGCCGAAGAGTTTTTGGTGCGGAATGCTTGTCCCTTCACCGCAAAGCTGGGAACCTCAAACACTGTGACACCTTCGTCAGTTATCGCGACCATGCGGTCCGGAGCGTCCTGATGAGCTACTGACGCTGCTTCTGTGGACGTGGGGGTCTCAGATGCCAATGGGGAGGACAGGGGTGGGGCTGGAGGGGCTTGGGGGTGTGTGCATACCACACAATGGAAGAGTGGGTGCCTGCTGAGGCGCACACTGGATCTTGATAGCTGCATGTGAAACATTCTCAGAATCTGAAAGGGAAGCTTTTGCATAACTGAGGACATTTTCTGTGAAGCTGACACCAGGCTTCCAAGAAGTAGACTGTGTATCACATGAGGCAGAAGCGTAGAAACAGTTGTTTGTTGATAAACAAGCAACCTTGCACAAACAACAGTAAATCCTCGATAACAAGATGCACTTGATGTGTAAATGACTGTCTGATCTTGAGCGTGGAAGACAAGAGCGGAACGTATCAGCAGTGTTGGTGTGGCATCTTCTATGATGTCTATTTGAAGACGAAATTGACCACGTCGCCGTGGAACGGGACTGAAAAGAAAACTGCTGCTGCAGGTTCAGCATGGCGTGTTGCAGATCAACAGAGTGACGGGCGCAGACAGCTGGGTCATATGTACTTCAAGTGCAAGCACTCCTGTACTTCCATTACAAGAGCGACCCAGTACTGCACTTGCCACTACGACACATACTTCACACAACGTATCACTGCCTGCTTCGACGCTGATAATGTCTACATTGTTGTCAGGAACGGCACCAACTGGAACCGCGCTGCAGCTGCGAGCAGAGAAGCAACATCACGTCTATCAAAGGCGTAAATATGCAACATGTACGACCTCGGGTAAATAAATCGTACCTCCCACGCGCCGTCGCGCTTGGTGACCGTGCAGGCGGTGCCATTGGTGCAGCCCAGTATGAAGCCTTCCCGCCAAACGCTCACGCTGGCGCATGCAGCTTCCAGCTTCACCTGCTCCACAGAAAACAAAGACATGCTTTGGCCGTCTGGGGACAAATGGGATGATCACCACTGAAGCATCCTTAGTTGGGCCCCTTTCAGGAACATCTGTACTAGAGACAGCACCAGTCCTTCTATGATATGAAGACCATAAAAATCCATGCTAAACACATGGCATCATAAATGCTGTTTTTCGAGCTACACACAGTATGACCCGGGTAACGAGTGAGGCGTACAGCAGCCTGTGTGTAGCCCAGGCGCCAGGAAACACCCTTATGTGACCGACAACAACAGAGTCATGGTACGCTGTCCACACTGAGACTATCTAATACGACTGATGCCGGCGCTGCGGAAGCAAGGTTAGTGTAATCTGTATTTGATCAGAATTTCACACACGTGTGGAATCTCGGCTCATTACCTGAAGCTGCATGAAGGCCCTTTGAACATGGCATATTTCCTGCTCTATTGTCGCAGTGCATGTTGTTTTGCATCCATGCAAGGGTTTCTGGCCAACAGTCTGGTTGTTCCATGATCTGAGCTGTGCACAGCTGTGGTGGTGCACATGTGGTGGTGCACATGAAAGCATGGAAGCGCCTAACCACGCTGCGATCGTAGCAGCACGGTCTGCTAGCTCTGGTAATGGTCAGGATCCTTGTTTACAGTCTGCTTCCATCAGAGGTGTGATGGCCAGGATGTTCTTCACATTCTTGTTGAAAGCAGCACTGGCTCTAAAGCATCCTAAAACACAGTGACGTTACACCATCGCGCGCAAAGCACACTCAAACTCCAGAGCAGTCTATTTTCTTTGCAACAGACAGTGAACGTGGCATTATGCGATGTGCACGTTCGTCAAACAGCTGCACATATGCAAACCACCCCATGACATCACCATGTGTTGGTCGAACAAGCTGACAGGAGACTGCTGACCTGGAAATTTTATATATACATGCATGCCAATGCAAGTACACGTGTGCTTCCTGCCAGCGACTTCCACCTGTGCACAGCTGTGGAGGAGTTTGCATCCAGAGTGCAATGGAGGTCTATATCAGGCATTGGAAAGGTCATGTGTACCGCGCTCCAGCAGAGAAAGCAGCGAAAGCAAGAGGGCAAGAGAAGAAAACACGAGCTTGTAGGGTAGAACAGAAGTTGGGCCCTGAGACGATCTAGTGCCCACAGGGTTTGTCCGAAACCTAATGCAAAGTTCTACAGTCCTGTCGATGTAATCTCTGAATGGAACACGCTCGAGGGAAGAGCAAAGGCACAGGGGAGATTGTATAATCACATCAACTGCCACGACATGGCACTTGACGCGAGCCCACGTACCGAAAACGGTGGTGTCCCATGCCGAACAAAGTAAGGGCCCCACAGCTGCAGCCTCTGCGACCACAAAACTGTGGGACAGGGGTGTTCCCTTCCCTTTTTGGGGTACCTGAGGGACTTGGAAGGACGCCGGTGAGCGACACACAACATCATGGAGGAGGGTCACACCAAGGCCTGTACATGGGGATGAGCAACTTCATCTGCCACTCAATAGTCGTCAGTGGGTGAAATATGTGTGGTGAAATATGTGTACAAAATAAAAAAATTCAATTATTTGGGGACTACACCACCAGAGGTATCGTTATTGACAACTTGTCAGCCAGTTTCAGGCAATTTAATAAGATTCTATCGTGGCCACCCCCGAAAATCATGAATTGTTGCATGTACTACACCCCAAAAAAATACTTTAAAGCAGTTGGCGGACATAATTAGTCTTTCCCCATTCCTAAACTATACCCCTGTACGCCACACTCGTTTAGAGTTTTTAGCCTCTGCGCCACAGTGGCGGAAATCATGCAATTCGTAACCACCAGATACCCTATACACACCCTGCGCAGAAGCTTACAGCAGTACCAGAGGTGGCTCGATATCATCTAAGCACCAAAGGTGGCTCACAGTAGGGTTCTAGCCAAGGAGTGGGAGAAGACGAATTATGACAGAGAAGTAATTTACAATTTGCTGGAAACAAATCAGTATTCGTTTGGGGGGGGAGAGGGGAGAAGGGGGAGAAGGGGGGGGAAGGGGTCCTTCTTGTCCTACATACCTGGCAAGCATGAGCCGGTGTTGTTTCCTGCTGCCAAGAGAGCTAAGAGTAGGAAACACGATTCACATGGTGCCACTATGGTTCCTTTGGTTATGTGTGCTTTTGGGAAGTTAGGCTCCTCTGCTGAGGGTTAATTGCAGAAGCTTGCTACTGTTACTTGATCGTAGATTGTGGTTGTGTTGTAGATTGTGGTTGCATCAGTACCTCAGTATCCCAGTTGTGCCCCGGCGCGTGGTCGTGGTATTGTGTTTCGGCATTACTATCGCAGTTTAGCTAAGAGTGCTGGGAAAGACTTTCATGATGGTGCTGTTCTGCCATTCAAGTGAAGTGGTGGATATTGTGTGTGAGTAGCTTTTCGCTATTTTGGTTCACACCTATTCACTACCTTTCCGGTTTTTAAAGGTTCAGCTTGTTCGACTTGTAAAGAATGGAACGAGTGCCAGAACGGAGAATCGCAGTGGAATCAGCACAAAATACTGCCTGCATGAGTTCTTCTCATGCTGCTCATCTTTGAATTCCCCAGTCCAGTAGTCAGTGCCGCGTCGTCTGCGAAAATTATGTCCATCCTATCGCTTCCTCCGTATCCTGTCGATGTAATAATATCTTTGTTCCGAGAAGGAGAGTGCCGTCCTGACTCTTCAGACCTGGGCTGGGGAGATGCTGCTCGAACTGTGCCAACTCTACAAACCTGGGCTTTAGGAAGTTTCTGTGACTATCTTGTTAATGTTGTGTGGCACCACATGTATACGCACCTGGTTCGCGGGCCATGGATCTGATACATGGGTGACCACGCATCGTCAGCATCACTGGCCCACCGAACCGAGACAATCGCAATTGTCGACTCCTAAAAGGGTGCCTGCTGCTATGACGGTGCGTGAAATAATGTTCAAAAACGTAGACCTAGCAGCGAGACCCGGACTCGCTCAGGTACGAGTGCATTTGAAGTGTTTAAATTTCCGGTCCAGTTCCAAACTTCGCAAGTGCTGTTGAGGAATGGGTTGAAGGCACCTCCAATTCATGTCAACCATGTATACGATCGAACAGGTGCGGCTGCGTCCACAAGCGCAGGAAATGCTCGCAGTGTTGCACCTCAAGTCCGCTGCTGCCATTTCCACCTTCTCGTTCAGGGTGTATATCCACGAGCTACCCACCAATACGGGCATCCCCATCATACAAACAGAGTAATACTGAGCATCGAATTTTAATAGGCTGATCATATCTGTAGATCGACTCGGTCCATTTATCTGTTGCTAGAGTGACCATATCGGTGTGACCATATCGGTGTACTCGTTCTAACACTTCGTCAGCATTAATACTACCATCACAGCCAACATCCAGGAATCAGGGCACGATGTGGAGATCAGGTGTGAATGCGGTTGTGCTCTGTACGAGGTCTTCTTCTTGAATGTGTACAAGCGAGAAGGTTGTACATAACGTGCTTCGCGAAGCGCTTCGCTGGCAGCCCCCTGAAGTGTGATAGTACAGACTGGCACCTACGCAGTGTGAGGGACTTTAGCTGGGCTTGAGGCAGTGCTGATTAGCAAATTGATTACTTGTCTTGTCGCAAGCACTTGTCGATGTTCCTGGGGTGCGAACTTTGAACCACAGCTTAGCCGCGCCGCGATTGCCCCATGCCGAAACACCTGAATTCGTTAACGGCAACAGACTCAGCGATTCAGTGTGCCACTTAAGCTGTTGTCCACCGTATAGATACAGACATCCCTTTACAGAGCTGTAGCAAAATCCTACCTTGCCCCGCAGTTCTCGTTTGTTCACTCTGCGTGCCTATGTGGTCGTTTCCGAACTAGCAACAAAGCATCTTGCCGTTCAATCTTCACAGCCCCGCGCAGCTTATCGGCGCCGATTGACGTACATGTGATGTTAAATGATGTCAGCAGTGTGGTACAAGGAAGCATGAGTATCTCAGGTGCGGGAACGCCTTGCATCTCAGCAGTGTTGAGAAACCGGTTTGCCACGACAGACAAGCGCTGTAGAGGGATTATTGGCAGCCTGACCCCGGCATGTTGACAATATACAGTGTTTTAGAATACATGTAGTGCTGGTTTGTGGATCTTCTTTGGGCATAGTGCTTTTTGGGATGGATGCGCAGCGATCTGGTGCGTGCCATTCGTAAGCTGCGCAGAGTGGAAAAAATGGTTCACTGTTAGGAAGGAACAAACATGATATATGCTATTTACATCATGCGCTAGTTATGAGCATCAGAGGCGGCACATAGCGCAAGATTCCAGGTTGTGTCTTGACTGCAGTTCCAGAGCGTCTCCGTGCTTACCATCGCCAGTGTTCGCACTGTATACCCATCAGCGTTCTTACTATTTTATTGCAGTCGAGCGATGCAGAAAAGTATGGCGCAGTATGTCTTGTTGTGATGGCCACGACATCTTCACATCCGTGGCGGCACTCCTCGGGAGAGTCGAAAGCTACACTTTTGCCCCTGTACGGATGTCTCGCCCTTCAGGATCGTTTGGCATCCAATATGTTTAGCACGTCGTTCGTGAGAGCTGTTGAATGATTCTTCTGTTGATGGTCGAGCTGCGCACCTCAAGAGCAGACAAGCATTGAGCAGGGAAGGCAGAGCAACATGCGCTTGGATAAGTATCGTATCATGGACTATTTGCACGCTTCCGTATCTCAGATATGTGCAACCTAGTTGCCTTCAGCTTTTATCTGACTGCCTCAGCTGTCAGGCAGTCCACACAGTACTTATTTGGCATGGCAATCCGATCACTGGGTGAGTTCCTTCGTCGCCAGATGAAGCAGACGCTAGAACTCATCAGCATCGTGAGTGTTTTATCACGAAAGCCAGCGGTAGAGCGTTTGGTGTGCGTGCGGTGAGCAGGCTCAGTCTGGTTGCTGAAGCTAGCCTATTTCACGAGCACGCATTCAACAGGCAACAGAGTTTGATATCAGTGGTCTTCTTCTGTTGCATCATGATCTTGACGCAGAAGTTTCCGTTGTGTTTGAGCATATATGCGTACATCAGCTGCTTGGTGAGCTTGTTTGCAGCTCAGTTCTATGGAATGTGCAGTGCTTCAGCGATCATATCTCGATACGTATGCACAACATCAACAGAACTCATCTCGCATCAATTAATTCCGCGTGCCTGCGAGGACGGATGTCACGGCAACCACAGCAAATGACGTGTCTGCTTTGTGGTACCGAGAACTACTCGCCTGCTTGTTCATAAGCAAAGTGCTCATCGTATCCTAACCATCATATCGCTGTTCGGCTCGCAACGTGTAGGTGCGGAGTCTAGACAATGGCCGGCCAGCCCAAGTGAGATGTGTTCTCATCAGTGGTTTGTTGTGCAGGGTCGTTTTAGCAATGAACCCAGGAAACAGCGGAGACTCAAGACAGAACGTTTTCAACATTGATCAGCCCCCTCCAATGAGCGCAGCAGATACCTCACAGTTCTTTATTCCCCACTCTCAGCCGCACATGTCTGGCAGGCTGCCTCCTCCATCACAGTCCCCGCACAATATTCCTCCGATGCACTCGCACAACCACTCACCCCATGGGCACCTCATTGAGCGTCCACACTCGACGCCCCCTGGTGCCCTGCGTCACGCGGGCATGTCCCATGCAGACATAGTGGAGGGTGATCTGTCCAGAGGCGCTGGTGTGATGGACTATCATCACATGCTCCCTAGCAAACTATCGCAAGCGCCAGGCAGCCAGGCCAACATGTCCACTTTGGACCAAATGCTAGCTACACCCAACTCCCGTCTGGCGTGGCGCAATGCCAACGAGGAGTTGATATTGCGGGGGCACCACGCAGCCAGCCGGCCCACAGCACCAGTTGGCTTAGCAACTAGCATCCAGGCTAGCATCCAGAGCCTTCAGCAGTCTGTAGCTGGCAGCGGAGAGGACTCAGACCAGACTGGCATTCGCAAGAGTGCTTCTAAGGGGTGCGCTGTCCAGTCATGTCTGGCTGTGTGCTTCGAGTATTCTAATCATAGGGAGCAGAATGTCTCACGAACACGGCCACAGAAATATGATGTCAGTGCAACTGCTACACAAACGCAGGTCTACATGTTTTAAGGCATGTCAGAGGTGACCTACACTGCTAGCTCTATCTAGTATATGGAATGGATACAGACAACAGCTTTCGCCTGAAGCAGATAGGTGTAAGCACCTGCTGTCTGGCAACAGTGGCTATTATTAGGCTTCACGCATGGTTATAGGGAACGGTTGTAGATGCTAAACAGCTGCACAGTTGGTAATGGATGGTCCACAACCCGTGGCATGCACCCGCCAGGGTGCACTAATTGCTGTACAGTGTTCAACCTCGACAGTGCTTCACTAGCTTGTAGCAACACTGCAGTGTTGTAAGGGTATGTTCGCATGCAGCCTCGTCCTTTTGCATCTGCCAGTTTGAAAGATCTGCGCTATTGCCACTTCCAGCTACATCGTCATATTGTGTCGTGAATGTGAAGCACGCAGGCGTGATGGTTCAAACAAATGGGAAATCTGGGACGAGCATACATCCACAGACATAACCTGTTCTGCTTGTCAATCTCCCAGTCAGGTGTTTGCATGCGCACCTATCTCTTGTGATTTGTCTGTAGCACCTGACAGACGGTGACAGTTCAATGCTTGTCAGCTCGGAGTAGTGTTTGAGTCAAGCAGGTGCTTCGCGTGTTCGCGTGTGTGCGGCGTATTATCTCAGCGTGCACAACGAATGACCTTGCGCCATCTATCACACAACCTCCCATCTTTCAACACAGATGCACGAGTTCGGTTAATAATTTCGTAAACGTATTCTGTGGGATGAGCGACTGTCAGCACCCGCAACCCTGATGATGTGCATGCGTGCGGATAGTTGTTTGGCACCTGTCCTTTTAAACAGCCGCTGTCGAGTACTTGCCCTTCCATCTCGCAATACACGCGGCTTGTATCGCTTCAATCCTGATACTCACATACACGATCTCTTGTGAGGGACGTGGGTGTAAGTCACTTTATGCGTGCCTGATCTGGTGATCAGATGCGAGTGCTCGAGCATGCTCTAAGCGGTCTCGACTTCGTCCATTCTCTCAAGCTTACAGTTCGCAGCCCCTGGTATGAAAGCCTTGGACGTGTTGTCACAAAGCAACAGCTCGTGGCGCAACAGTGTAAGAGTATCCAGCGTATGGTGCCCGGAGCAGTCTTTAGTCAGTGTGGGTTACTGGTGCAGCTGATTGGGACATGTTGCATTCAAGAGCTCTACCTCACGGGTGGATAATCCTGCACACTCAAATCTACTGCTTTCACTGACAACATATCGATATATCTGGCGTGGTCAGGACGTCTCGTAATGGTCTAGCAGATTACCAGCCGTCTGACAACTGGCAGCAGCTGGTTTGAAATGACAGCCGTACAAAATAACCGCTTACGGACGAGGATTTCATGTTCTCCTACCTTGCATCACAAACATGAAAAGCACAATGGACTTCTAGGTGCTGTGTGTCGTGACGTCGCATATTCTTGCATTCCCGCGCACTTCCCCAGAGGTACAAGTCGACACTTCCATCAGCAGCGAGTATGCTCCGTCTCACTCTAGGACATATGCTTGTCGAAGAGTCCTGAAGTGAGATGCACCGTCGAAGCGTGCGGCAGATATCTATTTTCAGTTGCTAGTGTGTGAAGCTAGCATCACAAGGCAAACTCGAGCATGCATGCAGCAGAATTCACAGCATGCAATGCACCATAACGGTACACACATGATGTTCAAACTGTGCAGACGAAGAATAAGAAAAGATGTACGAGCTCTTCAACATTGGCTAACAGCCGTAATTTGTACAGGAGGTTGCCCCATGTTCCTTTACAAGGAGTGAAGAAGGCCACCGCAAAGGCCTTTGGCAAGCCTGGAGTAAGGTCAACGTCCAAGTACAGAGGCGTGACGCATCATTGCAGAACAGGCCGTTTTGAGAGCCACATATGGGACTCTGGAAAGCAGGTAACTATCCCACCCCACCCCTCATCCCCCGAGGGTGCCTTTAATTGCAGCTGCTCTTTCCCACGTCCACGCCTGGCCTTGATACAGTTCTGCAGTCACATAAATCTGCATAGCCACCCTCCTGTTATCATATTCGGTTCCAAAACTGGACTGGAGCTCCGGCACATTGCAGTGCCATCGACGGGCGCGCATGAGAAAGGTACAAACAACCTGTAAATCTAGCTGTGTGTGAAAGGGGCCCATTGTTGCATCTGAGACCTAGCAATACTGCCCACAGTGCCATGCTATACCACAGGGGAACATGACTGCAGAGCACTGCTCGTCTCGTCAAGCACTCGGTGCGCGTGCGTGCTATGTGGCCCTTGAGCTTTCTCTGCAGGGGTGACCCTTTGAAGGAATCGCAGCATCACTCATGCATACACAAGATCTTCTTCAGGTGACTGTTCAAAGGAATCGCAGCATCACTCATGCACACACAACATCTTGTTCAGAGGACTGTCGAAATCAGTCTTGCAACCACAAGATGTTGCACTCCAAAACAGCACATCACAGCACCACTCGTGCAGACACAAGCTCTTGTAGATCAACACCCAGCACGCTGCAGGTGTACTTGGGGGGCTTTGACACAGAAGACCAAGCGGCGCTGGCGTATGATCTGGCCGCGGTGAAGTGCAGGGGCCACACCGCAATCACAAACTTCCCGATCTCCAACTACAAGCTTGAGTTGGAGAACCACGACTCGGTGTCCAAAGAAGAGCTCGTGCAGCAGCTGCGCCGGCAAGGAAAGGGCAGCAACCAAAACTCCAGTAAATACCGCGGTGTCACAAAACACCAGAAAGGGAAATGGGAAGCCCGTATTGGGCAGGTCCGACCCTCCTTCCTCCCCCACTCCTCCCCCCCACCCACTCTTCCTCCCCATCCTCAACACCCCCTGCTAGCAGGGGGGCTCGAGGATGGGGCGATAGTATTCTCTCTATTTCAAGTTCTATCACAATTTCATGTTCTGAATAACAAAGCAAAGAAAAAAGTTGTGAGCGAGTCGCGAGTCGATATGACCACTCCGTAAAATTTAGGGGGTCGATATTACGCTTCGTTAAATGTGCTTAAATGTACGATCCGCCATGATAGCCAAGTACTCACCACAGCCACTCCAGAGCGCAGCAGCATCCTACATCATACTTCTCTTCTCTGGTGAAACACACGCGTACGTACACCATCTTGAAAATTATCTCTTCTTTCAGTTGCATGATACACGTGTAAGAACTGCCATGCTCAGTTTAGGCCATGTCGTCGCTTTTCAGGAACATTTGTGTCTCGAAGGCACAACAACAACCTGACCTTGAGCTCCACAGACGCAGAGCCATAGCAGTAGACTCAGACTCCAGAGCCGGTGTACAGGTTGTGGGGCGCAAGTACAAGTACCTTGGGCTGTTTCTAACAGAGAAGGAAGCGGCGGAGGCGTACGACCGCGCAGCAGTCACCGCCAAGGGCATGGCCGCACAGACTAACTTTGACATCACCAACTACATGGAGCTCCTGAGTACGCTCCGAAGCCGCCCCATGTGCCCCTTTGCGTCTGGTTAGTCCACTTCCAGCCCCTGACTGCGCTGTGAATCCACATATCCTGCAGCGCTGCCAGGTACATAGGTATATGAGGTATATGGCATGCGCGAAACCCCAAAATACTGGCTCGCATATGGTTGCGGTAGCGGCATTGTTCATTGGAAGGTCTAGTTGGCATGCACGTATATCATTTTGGTTTTTGGCCCCTTATAACAGGGCCTTACTACGATATTCAGACTCAGGTCGATTTTCGTGTCATTTGGGCACTTCACAAACACGCTCCCCCCGACCCCCCGCACAACTGGCAAGACGAACGCTGCAACAGGGTCTGGCCAAGCCCATTATATACTTTAATATTTGCAACCGCAATAACACATTTGTGCAAATAAAAAAATGTTGAAAATTGTCACTGTAACTGCAGGTGTGGAGGACCAGAACAGCGTGAAAGATCAGCAGGCCGCCAAGCTTGCGCAAACGACCGCGGGCGGCAAGCCGCTGCCGCAGCATGACTGGATGCACCACTTCTCACTGCCGCGCTTCCTGAGCCCCTCGTCCACGGGGCAGCCCGCCGGCGCCACCGCCCCTGCCACCACCACCACCGGCTCGGAGTCACCAAATATGTCCGGACACCAGATGCTCGCTGAGTCGTTCCGGCGGAGAAGCTTCTCGACACAGGAGGACATGTCTGGCTTCCAGGTGGGCTGCCTGCTGCCTTGTGTCTTTGTAGATGTGTGCTGGCTCTATACATCTGTATTTTCGTTTAGTTTCAATTGGTTTTGGCCTTGTTTACCAACCGGAAACGTAGTGAATCGGCATGAATCCAAATACCCAAACGGTTCGGCCAAAACACTTTATAAAACTATCCGTCCCCGAAGGAAGGCCCTGGTAACACAAAATATCAAGCTCGTGTAGCATGCAGCTATGCAGCACCACCTGCCCTCATGCAGCCTGTATCCTCGCACCCTGGGCTTCCTGTTTCGTCTTTTCAGTGGTATTGTATTCGGGGTTTTTAAAGAGCCGCGCGAAGCCTTGTTGTAACGGGTTCTTACCAAAAAAACAATTGTTTTTATGTGACTCAATTTGATACATTGTTCCAGCTGGCAACCTGCAACCTGCTCGTTATTCTGCAGAGCCGCCCCATGACAGACTCCCACCTGCAGTACACCGACGCCGACCTCTCAATGCTCAACACATTCATGTCCAAGAGCCACCCCCACGACAACCCCCCCTTCCTGACCTCCTCCAACCCCCCCCTCAACCTGCCGCACGCACAGCCCCTACCGCACGGCATGCTTCCGGAAGACATGCTGCGCCGCGAGTCCCGCAGCGTCCCCCCCCACCTCTACGGCAGCCGCAACCAAGGCCCCAGCGGCATCCCTGAGGGGGAGTGTGCGGCCACAGCCGCCGCTCAGCTGCTGTTCTCTGACAAAGGAATCCCGGGAGTTGGATCAGGCATGCCCCCCACCACCCCCGTGAACCACACTCTACTGTCCCACACAACACAACTTGTTTTCTTTTCTCCCTCTATTCTCTCGAACTGTTATTTTCGCTGCTGGACTGCTTTTGGCCGCCAGGGCCCCTTTTTGTTGTTTTCGTCAGACCTGTAAGTGGCGTTGCTGTACATTTTTATCCCCCATTCAACTTTTCGAAACCGGAAAGGTAGTGAATAGGCATGAACAGTTTTAATCGACCCTCTGCATTCGTGTGTTAGCACACAGTACTCTTTGTTCGAAGTCGCTACACACAGCACCAGTGCAGAGTCGCCGCACTAGTCTCTTGCGATGATGTCATGTGTAGCAGGCAGTCTGTATTTCTGCTTCTCTGTTATCGTATCGCGGGGGTTATGTAATCAGGTGTCATGCATTCAGGGTATGGCGGCAGCGACGGCCCCACGAACGAGCAAATCAGCCTCGCAGGTCTGCTGAATCTCGGAAGCCCCCGGAATCTTCTGAACGGACGCAGTCAGAACCTTCCGGGTCCCAGAAGCGCACCCCACTCCTCCGGCCTCTCGCACCTGTTCAACCAGGACATGAACAGCCGGCAGCAGGCAGGGTGCTCAGCGGGGGAACTCGACGCTCCTGTGCAGCACAATGTAGCCATTCCCAGCCCCCGTCACAGTGGGGGTCACTGCAGCGCTATCGGCACCGTTGATCTTTCCCAGCAGGGTTTGGCGGAGCTCGAGCAGGGTTTGCGAGATGACTCAGCGATGCAATTTGGCAGCTACGGGGCTCCTGACGGTGCACAGAGAGTAGGCGAGGGTCTTGCATGTCGACATGGGACAGAACTGGACGACCTGACGAAGCTTGCACAGCTGTACCACCCCTCCAGGCCGGATGGGGCTTGCAATGGGGGTCTGAATGGGGGCCGGCAGTCTTGGGGTGGCGTCGGGGACACTGCGGCTGAGAACGGCCCGTTGCATGGCGCGCATGCGTTGGGCGTCGGCGGCGCGCCGCTGCCGCAGGGACTTTCTGGCGGGCCAGGTGACCCCCCTGGCCCGGAGAGCATGTGGTCGTTGGCAGCCGCAGATGTTCAGGATCTGTTGATGAGGATGCATACCCCCCGGGGAATGGAAGAGGCAACCGGCGACGGCGTGGAGGGGGGCAACCACGGTACCCCCGATCGCCGCGGCAGTGGCGTTGGTAACCGGGGTGGCGGGTCCCCTGCGCAACTGATGGGGCTGCCGCATGACTCCGTCGCATCCCACGGCGTGGGCTCCCAGGAGGACCAACTTCATGTTGGTTTGTCTCCAGGTGGGGATGCAGGGAACGACATGGACATCACTGGCGCTCCCAGTGGGGGCGCTGAAGATGACCTCGCCCAGTTCCTACAGGCCCCAACGTGATCACGCGTGATTGGAGGTATATTTTTCGTGCATGCATGCAGATCATGCATACTGGTCGTGCAAGCTTGCAGCATATATCTCAGCGGGAGGAGCGCAGAGATGTGGCGGTACTGCTGGCACGCATGCAGGGCTTTGGGTTTTCTGGTTCGATAGGGTTTCAAGCGCAGAGGTTCGTTGGCGCGCATTTTGGCGCTGGTCTGTGAGGTTTCATGTTTGTTGTGGTGGTAGCCACTGGTAGGCACTAGGGGTTTGTGTAGCAGCATGGTGGTGCATTTGGGACATGCATGGCCGAGATATGTTGCCCTGAACGAGTGCAGGAGACAGCGCGATTGAGATCTGGGAGCAGAGGCCGTTGTTTTCAGAGCGAGTTTGCATGCCAGAATTGCAGTTGTCACATGCATGTTTTTTGCTGCATAGTCATGTTTATCTTGATACACCTTGTCCTTGCAGGGTTTTTTTTTTTTTTGGTACTGTCAGCAGTAGTTTTGGCACGCGCGTTTTTTGTTTTTTGTGTGGTACAGGGAACGCTATGGGAGGATTTTGGGGTACTTGTCCGCTTTTTGATGCATGCGTTACATGCATGTATCAGCCATATGGCCAAGCTTGTTGGGAGCGACACCAAGACCCAGATCGAATGCAATCAAGCATGATATGTGTAGGGCAGAGTTTTTGGGCACGTGTTGCTGCTTTGCGCGGGCTGGATGTTCGCATGAATGCTGCGCATGCACATCAGAGCATATGAGATGCCTGCTACTATGAGTATCGACATGAACTTATGCTTTAGCAGATGAGGGCAGCAGCAGCAGGCACATGCATGCATGAATGCCCTGCTGCGTGCTGATGCAGTTTGAAGGAACGAATGCACCAGAATGTTCTGAGTCCGTGGGGTCACATGCATGAGCATGCAAGATGCTTTTGGTATTAAGTTTGGTTTGACACGCAGTATTGTTGATGGAGGAACACATGCATATGTTGGATGCATGTATGATCATGTGACCGAGATGCTGGAATTTCATTGGTTTAAATTCCAGCGATGTTTTGATTTGATATGTTTGTACTGTGTGTATGTGTGTTTGAGGCCTGCAGCCTGCTTCATTTGATATGCATGGTGATGACTACATAGAGACATGCATGACATTTGATTAAAGCACAGTAAGGTTTGATGTGGGCAACGTCCGAGCGATTCGGGGCGTTTGTTGGTAAGCGACATGCCGAGTGAATGCATGGGTGCGAGCTGAAAGCACGTGCGGTAGCGGTGATGCAGCGTTCCTGCATCACCGTCATGCATGCAAGGATAGGGGGGGTACCCGGGCCGTGCAGGGGTGGTGATATTTGACGCGAGGGCCTATGCTGTGTTGATCCATGGACGGAATGCGTAAAAGTGTTTCATTTTTGTAACATGGCGGACTTTCGCTCAAATTTGTGACAATTTCATCGAAAATGATGCTGATCAGGACTGCATGTGCCACACTGCTGTATTGTTGGGGCCAGTTCGGTTTTTTGCATCATCTGAACAAGCTTGAAAGCTACATCGATATAGTTGCAGTGTAAACACGAACACTGGAATACAAGTGCATATGGTGGAGCTGAGCACCTTTCGTGCTTGAGAGCCGCGCCCCTGTCGACGATACCACTCAAAAACACATAAGTCTAGGAGTTGAAGTGTGTAAAGTTCCAGGCATAACTCCATTGAAGTTGAAGACACAAGGCAGAACCTACCAGAGCACCCAGCACGTAAGGAATTGTACGAAAGGGCCCTGCCTGAACACGGGTGTACATATCAACAGTCACCCCTGTGGATATGTACAGGGGTGACTACCCATCCATGCCCTGCATTATGGATGGATGTGCACTGGCGTACAATGTACCCGTACATCATAGTGTGCAAAGTTACAGGCTTAACTCCATACCATGGCTCATGTACCAGCAAATCATCGCATGCCAACTTAGCACGACCACGCACTCATGACACAAGACATGCCACTACCGAAGCAACGACAGGGAATCAAGCTAGCCTCTCTACCCACATGGTACATCATAGTGATCTGCGAAGGTGCCTCGTTTCAGATGATCTGGTCATGTGAGACCCATCGCCACTTCAGAAACCTGAACTAGCAACGACTCAACATACCACAAGAACACACCACATAGCCAGCCACCTCCAGAAAGGGGGTGGTGTACCAACAATGGAGGCATTGCCGAGTTCGACTGCCCCGTTTAATAGTGTAAAGAGTGTAAAGTTACAGGCACAACTTCATAGAATGGCTCATGTACCAGCAAATCTGCACCATTTATAAGAACGGCAATGGATCCATTGTTGGTGCAACCCCCCAGAAAGGCGGCGCAAGACAACTACACACATTCCCCTATCACGAATTGCATGAATTCTGCCACTGTGGCACTGAGGTCGAAGCTCAAAATGAGTATGGGGTAGTCCCCAAATTTATTTATTTATTTATTTATTTACGAGCACCCCTCTATTACTTCGTGTTTAGTGGTTACATGGTCATGTTCTTGGAGATGCACCTAGCCCAGTGCCCTTTGTGTTGGTAGTACTGTGACGAGCCACTATCGAAGTAGCTTTCACACAAGCACAACACGTCAGTCGCACAACAGGGGAACACGACAGCGGGGAACAGACTGCATCACGTGGAGGGCCAGAGCTGCTGGAGAGGCACCTCCAGGGGCGGCCCCTGCCAGGCACCAACAAGAGATCCCACGGCCGGAGGGTGATATCCGGCCAACCGGAGGCATTAGTGGGAATGGGAAACGTGTGTAAAGTTACAGGCTTAACTCCATACCATGGATCATGGGAATGGGACAGGGCCAGGAGCGGGGGACGCCAGAGGGTGGAGGGGGGTCGTAGGAATGGAACTCCGGATGAAGGAGGACGTCAACACCATGCGTTATGCAGCGGGAGAGAGGGGCACCGGAAGCTGGAGGAGGGGTGCGAGGAGGGCCTTGGGCGCTGGAGGGGGGTTTGAAGGGCTGGAGGGGGCGGCAGATGTTAGGTTGTGTGCTAATACCAAAAGCACCCGACCCGGAAATTCATGGTCGTATTCTACCGGTAGAAGCGATGATGTCACTGATACAGTAGATTCGCCAAGAACCGTAACATCAGATGGACGGTGGGGGGTGGTAAATCATCTGAAGAGGTGTGTTGGCACAGATGTTGTCACGGATATGTGACAAACAGTGGTGAAGCACGTTGAATCACAGGCTCAAACAGTGCATTGTAGAGCGAGCATCTGCAACACACCAACAAGATAGAGAAACAACGGTTCAGTAAGAAATGCAGAGAACCAAAGCCGCCAGCACACAGCACACAGCACCTACCACTAAGAAGAGAACAGGACAAGGTTGGAGGCAGCAAGCAAGCATGGGTTGTCTGCCGTCGAGGTGCCGCAAAGGGCGTACCCACCCTGCAGAGCTGGGGGGAAGCGCGCTGGGTGAAGCCCGGCAAGGGTACAGCCAAGACACACCCCCCTGCAAGGAAGCACATACCCGTACGCATAAGGTAATCATACGCATAAGGTACTCTATCTACTGCCCCCTTTCGCGCTGCATGACCCCTCCCCCCCCACATTTTCTTGGCAACCCCCCCCCCCCTCCCCCTTGTGCTGCTACTATATTACGCAGGTTGTTGTTCACAATAGAAGAATGGCTAGACCGGCTCCCTTGGAGGGTTTCAGAGGAGCCTGGAGGGTTTCTAAAGATCCCCCGAAGGGGGGGGGGGGGGTGGGGCGGGAACCTTAGACCTCCGGGGCACCTCTTCATGGATTTTTTCCAAAGTGTTCTGCAGCAGGAGGATGGCTGTGGCCACAAGGGCGAGTATTAGGAAGGGGGGTGAATGTATGCTGTATGGTCTCTGGATATGCATGGCCCTCTTCGTTGTCTGTGCCTTTAGCTAAATTCTGGTTGCAGTGGGGATAACATGTGTCACTATACCAGAACAATGGACTGCAGTGGTCCATTCTTCAACTGCTCAGCGCGTCAAGTACCAGACTAAGGAATAATAGCGCCATTTCGGCTGGCACTGGTGGCACAGAATATTCGAAACGCGTGTTGACATAAGTTCAGCATCTTGTAGATTAATGTGCCCACGCCGTGAATATGCGCTCAACTTTCTGTCCGAGAGTTTAGCATTTCTCGCCTCGAGATTTGAAGTCACAGGATGCTTCCCTACTCGAATCAAGGTGAACGTGGGCTCGAAGCACGTAGTTGCATGATTTCAGGCCGTTGCTGCGACATCATTGTCAACGTATCAGATGGTGCTGGTCGCATGCAGTATCTTCAGCCGCTCTATTGGCTCTCTTCATCCAGGTAGCGTTTGCTGCAGCACTGTGTGCGAACCTCGCGCCGTTACAATCGTAAATATGGCACATGTACCGGGCGCATCTGGATCACTTGAGGTGATGTTAATAGACGCGCGTGTGTGTGGCAGATCGCTGCTTTCAAACACACCAAAGGACTTGCCACGTAGTCCCGCTGCCACCTTGCAGCAGGTGCACCCGCAAGCAGTGCAGAAGCGTTTGTGGATATCTTCAATATGGATCCGTGGGACGAGTATGTGTGGATCGTGGTTGTTGGTGCGTGTCCAGGGCGGCGCCTTTGCACTCCTAGCAACTGTCACATTTATGATTGTTGGGAGTGATTGGGGTGGTCAAACCTGATTCAAGAAGTACTTGTTTGCAAAAACAGTGCGTTAGTACCGCCGCAAGGAGTTTGGAATGCTGTGGGACAGTGGATGACACAGACTCAGCAGACCAAGAACACCGAAGCACTGTAGTTCAGAATTAAGACTAGGTGCTCGGACAGAACTCGCGAATACGCTTCGTGATACGTCTGTGGTACTCTGCCAGTTGAAATGGCTGCTGTAGTCTTCATACGGCTTGTGTGCCCTTACAGGCTCCTTCACTGCCTTCTTCATGGCGTATGGGATCGGCGCGAACGACGTAGCTAATGCGTTTGCAACCTCAGTTGGCTCCAAGACGCTCACACTGTTCCAAGCAGTTGTCACAGCGGGTATATTCGAGGTGTGTATAGCCAACATCCCACATCCTCCAACCTTTCAGTTTGCAACAATATCCACGCTGAGAACGCCAATATCCAGGCTGATGACACTAGGAATCTGCACACTTTATATCTTACTTGTGATAACCATGTTTCATAGGAACCTGACGCATACATGAGCACGACCAAGACACTCCAACACATCCGTCATGTTCACGCCTACACTTCAATAAGCTGTACATCAACATGCAGTTTAATCACTCTTCAGCAATCTTTTTTCCTTCTTCTTGCTTGTACGCATCACTACTACCACTGTGTGCTCAACATGGGTGCAGCTTAAAAATGGCAACCCTCTGAACTCAACAGAAGCTGCCTGTAGACATGTACGTGTGGCCACGCTCACAGAAAGGTTGTTGCAGTTTCTAGGAGCGCTGCTGCTGGGCAGAGGTGTCACTGACACGATCAAGTCAGGCATTGTCGACCAGGCAGCATTCGTAGAGGCGCCAGAGATCTTCATGTATGGCATGTTCTGTGCTCTCATGGCCTCTGCACTGTGGCTCATTGTAGCAACTACGATGGAGCTGCCGGTATCCACCACTCACTCCATTTTTGGGTGCGGTCTCCTTCCCCATCTGCTACACTTGTGATCTACGAAGCAAAATGTGTGTAAAGTTACAAGCTACACTTGTGATCTACACAGGCAGTTCATAGAAGTACAAGCCAAACGGTGCTCAAAACATAGCTGTCACATCCTTAGTTTCTACTGTGTACCTGAAAGATGTAGGATTGAAGCTTTGGTTTTCATGCCTCAACGTTTCAGTTCCCCGCAGATCATAGATGTACACCACAGAGCCCATTAACAGAGCACCTCAGCAAAGCACATCCACACACCACGCTAACAAAGCACATTAACACACAAACAAAAAGATAGCTGATCGGGAATGTCGTCATCCCAAAAAGAGCTTCAGGCTCAGCAAGCCCGACGGGGTGGGACAAGCACGTACGCCCCTTAACATAGCACCTTAATAAAGCACGTCAACGAAGCACATTAGAAAAGTACATTAGCACAGCACATTAGCGAAGCACAATAGTATATCAGAATAGTATAGCAGATTAGTATAGCAGATTAGTATAGCAGATTAGTATAGCAGATGCTTTTGGCTATTTGGGTTCATGCCTATTTACTACCTTTCCGGTTTGTAAAGCTACACAGTATAGCAGACTAGTGTAGCAGACTAGTGTAGCAGATCAGTATAGCAGACTAGTGTAACAGATCAGTATAGCAGATCAAGGTTCTGGGGAGTATGCCATATTCTTGATGTCCATCAGCCTCGCACCACACTCTGGAATCGTCAAGCAACCCGATAGACTGTAGGTGAGAAACCAAAGCAATCCCCTCAACTGCACCTTGCACAATCCCCTCAGCTGTACCCTCGCACAATCCCCTCAGATGCACCCTCGAATGATCCTTTCAGCTTGCAAATATCGAGAAGAGACAAGGTGGAGGCACAAGATAGAACATAGTAGTGCATTGCTGCATATCACTGAGGGGCACAACTGCTGCTTGCGGTCAAACTGTCAAACAATCAACCCCGTGTCCACACTGGCATGCACTCATAGTGGCTGATGTGTTAGCTACATGTGATGATCTCCTACCATCCTTGCCTTGTACTACGAATCCACATTGCACATCTTACTTACTACCCCTAGCCTGGAAAGGCTGTAAGATTTCTGTTAGTTGATGTTGGATGTTCGGCATCATGTCTGTTCACCTATTTACTACCTTTCCGGTTTGTACAGACCACTAGCCGAAAGGCTGTAACAATGTTCTTCTGCAGAACACCGCCAAGACCTCAAACTGTTGTCTAACTGTGCTGTGGATTCTGAACAACAGCCCCAGCACAAGTCTCCCTTCACTGCATCCTGTTGGTTAATGAGCCAGGCACCGGTGGTGAAAAGGCAAGGCAGCAAAGCAACCAAAAGAAGCTTGAGCAAAAGAGACACCACTTCAATCGCATGGCACATCATCACCATCACGAGAGTCTTTCCAAGCACGAACCCGCACCACGATCGAATGTCACATCATCTCCATCACCATGTGCCATCATCGAATGGCACATCACCATCACAGAAGTGGGGGGGGGGGGGGGGGCGCTGACGACAGATTTCTTTCCAAGTGAGAAAGTTGCCAAGTACGAAAGTCTTTCCATGGAATCTTAGGCAAACTGCGATGGTAATGACAGATGCACCTTCATGGTACCCACAGTTTGAACACACCTCAAGCTTGCTTTTACAGAACGTCTGTGTGCGTGCTTTCTGTATTCCATGGATCCCAGTCCCCCCTGTCTGTCGTGTATGAATGGCGTGTGCTCGTTCTTTAGAATTGGGTCACGATCCATGGCTCTTGCACAGCAACTCCATGGATGGGGACCATCAGGATGCTTCTCGTGACGATTTCTCGTCAAGGAGGCTATCATGGGCGTCATGCATGCAGAGGCGTGATCGGCATGGCCCTTGTGGCTTACGGCAGCAAGGCGGTCAAATGGCACGAGGTTGACAGCTCCGGGAAATTCCCGATAAAGGGTGTTTCGGCGGTCGTAATCTCATGGGTGGTGTCGCCTCTGCTCTCTGGGCTTGTGGCAGTGGCGTTCTTTGGCTTCGCAAGGACGTTTATTCTGCGGCACCCCAGGTCGTATGATAGAACGTTCTGGTTCCTTCCGGGGCTCGTGTGCATCTGCGCGTTTATTAATGCGTTTTATGTCCTGGACAAAGGAATCGACAAGCAGTACGTCCCACTTGGAAATCTCTGTTGTTGCGGTTGTTGTTGTTGTTGTTGTCGTCGTTTCTCCTGATCCTGCTGCTGCTGCTGCTGCTGTTGTTGTTGTTGTGGATGGTGATGATTTGTAAGCGCCCCAGCCCATGCAGGTGGAAGTATCTGAAGGACCGAACAGACCGAAGCGCAAGAATCGCAGCGATTGTGGCAGTTTTGGTCAGTTTTTTTAGCATATTCTGGGCCATGATTCTAAAGAAGAGGCTGCAGATGAAGGAAGACGCGGAGACTGCACACATCAAGGCCATGGAGGCGGAGGAATGCTCCGACTCATTGGAACTGCGCATTCCTTCAGCCATCGAGAACTTCAATTCAAGAGGTACGCCGACGCCCAGTTCGAAATACTTAGCACCGCTTTCAACTGAACATACAGTTTAGAATAATAATCTGCGTTCAGGAGGAATGAGAATGATCGTTGTGTTAGCTAAAGAGATCTAGGATTCGCACTTTGATCTCGCAGTATATTTGTTCTTGCCCTTTCATTGCCGTTCAGGCTTGTAACAGTTGCATGCCTATTCAACACCTGTATGGTTTGTAAGTGGTTCATGTTTGTTGTACAAAGCTCTCATATACTTCTGGTAATGTATTCGATTCACGTGAACACAACTGAAAACGTTTTATTTTCAAATTCCTTTTAGAAAAAACCCAAAAATTTTAATTTTAAATTTCGAAACGTTTCGTAGAACAGAGAGAGTCCGCGGAGGGTTTCCCCACTGCACCGTCAGAGCCCGCCAAGCCCAAGACCGCGGGTGGGTGGTTTGCGAGGCTGGGAGAGGCCATCAACAGCAACGACCCCCACAGTGCCGTACAAGCCGACGTAAACGTGCACGGAATACATGACCGCGCAGAAGTATTTGATGACCGCACAGAGGGCATCTTCCGGTATCTACAGGTGTGGATTCCTCTGCAACATGGCATGGTATACATGGCATGCATGATCTTGCCAGCTGCGACATGGCATGGTATACATGGCATGCATGATCTTGCCAGCTGCGACATGGTGTGGTATACATGTCATGCATGATCTTGCCAGCTGCGACATGGTTTGGTATACATGTCATGCATGATCTTCCCAGGTGCGACATGGCGTGTTATACATGGCATGACTGATCTTGCTTTCATCCCGGGATGTCCCCCACGGCGCAAGCGTTCAGGGTGGCAGTGGCCCACCGCAGAGATGTCCAGTCCACCTCCCGCATCAGCTGCCAACTCTTGATCATACACTTAGTGCTGAGGATGCAGCCCATTACTGGGTATGATGTGTTTCTCTGGATCCACAGTTTTGTTTCGAGTTGTAAAGTATCACCCAGTGCACAACACAGCAACGCATTTCGTGGTAGTTGCTGTTGGCTATCTGGATTCATGCCTGTTCTACCTTTACAGTTTATAAAACGGACACAGGAGTTGCTTTTATGGAATTGGGGAAAAGTAATTTCGGCGCAACATGTTTTTCAGGGGGTGGTACATAGAACAAACCACTACTTTCCGATGAATGTCCGTAGTCACCTCTACTCAAAACAACAAATTATTCCGTCCCAGGACGATAAATCAGCACTCAAAGCAACCCGCTGCCCCGCTCCCTGCTCAAAACGACATACAACACCTTCTGATGTAGCCCCCGCACAATTGGTGAACTAAATTAAATACGTTTCTACCTATTCACACAGGTTCTCACAGCGACCTGCGACAGCATCTGGTGTAGCCCCGCATAGTTTACTGGCCCCCAGGGCCTACCTTTCTCATCCGCGCACATACACAGATGTTTTCCGCGGCCATGTACGCAAGTTACGTACACGTGTTCCTTGATTCATTTATTTATGTATTCAGTTTCCTACGTAGGGGGTGGCACATACAACACCTTCTGATGCAGCCCCCGCACAACCGGGAATTAAATTAAATGTGTTTCTACCTGTTCACAAAGGTAGAAAGTTAAAAAGTCTGTGTAAGGGGACCTGTTCACACAGGTTCTCACGGCGACCTGTGACAGCTTCGCGCACGGCGCCAACGACGTCGCCAACTCCATCGGCCCCTTCTCTGCGATGTGGGCGGTGTACCGTGACCAGAACATTGGCAAAAAGAGCGAGGTGCCCATCTGGATCCTCCTCATCGGCGGCCTCGGCATCGTCATCGGCCTCGCCACGTACGGCTACAAGATCATCCAGGCCATCGGCGTGAAGCTCGCCAAGATCACCCCCTCCCGAGGCTTCTCCATAGAGCTCGGGTCCGCACTGGTGGTGGTTACTGGCTCGTACTACGGCCTCCCTCTGTCCACTACGCACTGCCAGGTTCGGCTTCCTGTTTGCTGCTGCTGCTTCTGCTGCTGCTGCTGCTGGTGGCTGTATGTTTTGTTGCTCCTGTGTGCTGCTGTAAGCTCCTTGTGGCCACGATGCTTCGTCCACTATGAACTGCCAGGTATGGAGTGCTGTTTGCTGCTTCTGCTGCTGCTGCTCTTGGTTGTGTATTCATTGCTCCTATGTGCTGCTGCAAGCTCCTTGTGGCCACGATGCTTCGTGTACTGCACACTGGCAGATGCTGTGTGAAGCACCGGATGTGCGGTGCTTTTGGCTCCATACATCTTGTGTTGGCCCAAACTGTTGTTGCGGTTTCTGCGTCACTCTGGCCTGCTCCAACCTCGATGAAGCACCCTCATGACCACTTCCCTCTTGTCGGCTCTCAAGTACTTGAATGGCCACAATTGCGCTGCACTGGATGGCAAGTACATCCAGTGCAGTGGTCAGCGGCACCACGGTTGAGCACTCCACTAGAACCCTGCACAGTGCCATGCGACCTCTTGCAAGCCGTAACAGGAGCCGAAATGCATGAACCCAAGTAGCCGAAGCAACTAAAAAGCAAAACAACCACCGCTTCAGTCGAATGAATCACCACCACTTCACTCGAACAGCACCATCATCAAAGTCTTTCCCAGCGATTTTAGCCAAACTGCGATAGTACTGCTGCAAGATAGTACATGGTGACGTCAGGCTGTAGTTGGGCTAGCAATCACTTCCCATCCCAAACATAATGTTTCTTTACTGTATCGGAGCCCCTGTGTGCTCGTAGCACATGCAACCACCACATGCACTTCCGAGCATCGGGTCTCAACTGCTCGACCATGGCTACAGGTGGGCGCCACCGCCGCCGTGGGCCTTCTAGAAGGATCCGGAGGAATCTCCTGGAGCATCATGGGCCGCACAGCAGGGGGGTGGGTGATGACGCTGGTGGTGGTGGGCACCCTCAGCGCTGCCATGATGGCTCTGGGAATCTTCTCGCCGAACTTGTCCTCCTCAGCAGCTGTTGCAAAGGTTCGTGGAGAGACGTACACCTCCGGCATTGCCACTGTGGACCTCCTGCAGGGCATCTGCGCAGAGGAGAGTGCGGCTGTCGCGGAAATCACGGTGTGTAGGCGTTGCAGTAATCAGTGACTTTTTATTACAGCCTTAGACAGCCTTAGACTTTGTATTAGACTTTGTATTAGACAGCCTTAGACTTTGTATTAGTATTAGTATTACTTTACTTTGTATTAGACAGCCTTAGACTTTGTATTAGTATTAGTATTACTTTACTTTGTATTAGACAGCCTTAGACTTGTTATTAGAGATCTCTAACATTAAGATATCTCTGTACATTAAATTGAAAAAAACTGCAGTTTACAAACCGGAAAGGTATTGAATAGGCATGAACCCAAATAGCCAAAAGCAACTAACACAAAACATTCACTTAACTCGAATGGCACAACAGCACCATTGAAAAAAACTAGACACCGACGTGCCAGGATTAATTTTCAAGTTGTCAGAAGGACTGTGAACTCAACAGAAAGGACAAAACACAAGATAGTTGTAACGGAATTGTCTTTATGTGCAGCTATGCAACAACATAAAGTAGGCTGGTTTTCGACAAGTTGTTAGCCACTGGTTATTGACCACATACAAGCCACTTTCAGCGGAATTTATGAACTTCTATCGTTGTCACAACTAGCATCACGAATTGTTACAGCCTTGAAATCATTTCACTGACATAATTAGCCAGTCTTCATTTCTAACCTGTATCCCCTGCTGTGTACTGACATGAAATAAGAGCTACTAAGTACAGCTTCAAGCCCGCAGTCAGTGTGTTCAGCCATGAAACAGTACTCACAATGTACAGGTATCTGAGAGCAGTCTGCATGATGATCGGTAGTTGCGATACAACAACATCGCAAGAACAACGAAAACACATCAGACACTTTGTACAGCGCGCCGTCATATGTAATGGGGGTGAGGATCTGTACATATGATGGCGTCCTTGTGCAGGGTGATTGTACACATGTGTACAGCAGGCCACCATATCTTGCAACCATCACATCTTGCAGCCATCCTGCAACCATCTTACAACATCCTGCAACATCTTGCTTGCAACATCTTGCTTGCAACATCTTGCTTGCAACATCTTGCTTGCAACATCTTGCGACCATCTTACAACATCTTGCAACATCTTGCAACAAAGTCATTTCCAGCATCAAAACTCATTCTTGCAACAACAACAACAACAGCAACAACGACAACAACAACATTGCACGAACACCGAAGAAGCAGCAGGCACTGTGTGCAGGACGCACGCGGCTTCTTCCAAGGAGTCACACAAGAAAACTTCAAGTACCCTTTACGAATTGCAGACGCCATCACCTACATGGGCAACCTCTCCACCTCCCTCGCCTCCTCCAGCCCCTGCTCCATCACGCCCGTCTCCGTGGCTGTCCCCTTCTCCCTGGACGAAAAGTACGACTTTGTGGAAGAGGAGGCAGATGAGGAACGCCGCCGGTGAAACACACTCTCACAGCCTGTAGCCACAGCTGTGTGATTTGCCTTGTATCCACAGTTGTAGTCCTGTAGCCACAGTTGTTGTGTGATTAGCTACTAGTAGTAGTTTTGATTGTGTGATTAGCTACTAATGTTAGTTCAGATTGTGGCTACAAGGGTGTGTCTCAGCTGGCTATGCTGGGTACTAAATGAGAGGGTGCTGCATGGTTGCACATGCACAGTGGTTGTGAAGAAGAAGGGTGCTTGCGCAGTGACTGCTCTGTTGGTTGTTGCATACGGGATGTTGTGCAATGGCGGGTGAAGGTAGCTGTACAGATGTCATGTTGTTTCTTGATCTCTGGCGTAAAGACGAAAAATGCAAGGGTCTTAGGGGCATGGAGGCGTACTGGGGGGAACACACATGGCAAGGCTTGTGGGGGAGTGTTTGTGTGTGTGGGGAGGGTTAGGGGGGCGGCGGAGGCTTTGGGAGGTTTCTGGTTGAACGGATGAGGCGTTGGGAGGTCTCTGAACGTTCCCAAAGAAGTGGAGGTGGGGGGGTGAGGCGATGGGGGGTTGGGGGGTCTTTTTGACTGAAGTCAAAAAACGTCCGCAATCTATAGAATTTGTGCGGGCGCTGCATGGGTGCTGGCATGGCGCAGATCACCCTTGTCGGGCTCGCTTGTGTGTTGTGGGTGGGCTTTGTTCTATCATTGTTCAACATGGTGTGATGTGACACGTGGGCGGCGCTGTGGGGTCCTTCTGCGTTCTTGGTGGCGTGCTGATGTGTCGCGCCGCCTCGTCCGTGCTGCATGCGTGGCTTGGTGGCAGTGTGTGCGAAATTGGTAGTGGACCAGTAGAGGGGTAGCTGGCATGGCATCACTGTAGAGGTAGGTTTCAAAGTGTTGTAGATGGATTCTTTTAGGTGAATTAATACTGGGTTGTTTGACTCATTCCGGTCGAGGCTTGATCTCAGCACAGGACTCTTGTTCAGTGAAATTGACATCTTGTTGTGTGTTTTGTTCGGTTCACTGGTGCTGTCATCGCCTCCAGGCAGAGCGCTAGCTAGATTCTTGGCATCGCGCTTAGGAGGAGAAGAGGACATCACGTATTGTAACTGTGAAGCTTCAATCAATAGTGATGCATGTCGGAGTGTCAAGCCCTCGTTAGCGCGATACTTCATGAGTTGCATGCATAGTTGTGATTGCAGTCAGTCACCTCAATAGCTGTATGCTATATAAGCCTATCAAATCACTCTTTCGAGCACTGTTTTGTAACTTCAGTTTTATAGCAATTCACACGTTCATCAAATGGTGAAACTGACATCGACATTGGCGCCTGATGTGCTGTCTGGTGGGGACCCGGAAGCGAGAGAATAGCGGAAGAACAGAATAGCGGAAGAACAGAATAGCGGAAGAACAGAATAGCGGAAGAACAGAATAGCGGAAGAGTGATTAAGAAAGTACATCAAGCGCCAATTGATTCAATTCAGATGTCTGACCGTGACCCAGCTATGGTTGAGTCGAGCATGCCTCCTTCTGCGTGGGCTAAACAGATGACATGCAGCATCATTGATGATTCAGCAACCATGGTCGGTATTGTACAAACCGTGCTCCATCATATGAATCTGATGGCTTGCAGCAGGAGAATAACCTGGCATCGAGAAGAATAGAGCCTATGTCTCGCAGCTCACTATGTCAGTTTGCCTGCTCACCAGCACAGCTCCACGCAACAGCCCCATGGAAGTACTGACACACTCTGTTGACACAATCCTGCTGCTATCAGTTGTTGCTACCTATTCTAGTTCTAAGTACGCTGCCTCACACGAACGTTGCCTGGTATCATGCATCAGCAGCACTATCTCAATACACCTCAAAGTATAGACCTGGAAGCAGCAGGAACATGCCCAATACTGCTTCCTTGGGCTCTGCAACATCGTCACAGCTTTTCACAATTTGGACCTTGGAACTCTTTTCTTCAAAGCCGCCTGCATGGGCAAGAATTGGCTGGTTTAGTTCATGTCCGATCACCACCTTTTCGGTTTGTAAGGCATGGGCAAGTGTGCACATGCACCGTTTCCACTCCAACTGTCAAAGAGAGGGCAGAATTCCAACCAGCAAGTCCCAACATCACACCCCATCACCAACATCTACACACATGCGCATCATGATCACTCGCAAGCTGGTGCATGCAACGCCAAGATGCCTGGAAATAACTTGAGTGATGTAGTGATAATCGAGCGAGGTTATGCCATGGAAGTGAGCTTGTGCACCGACTGATAGACTAAGGCTGTGAACCTCTTTTTGTGCTCGCTGCCAGTTGCTTTTTGCTGTTTCTGGCTGTCCGCCCACTCACTACGTGCCTGATGTGCAACAGGTCCAAGCTCAACTGAGTAAGGCAAAGTCCTCAAATACTTGATTTTGTGCTTAACACATAGCTGTATGTATGATTGTCTCAACACATCCAGTGTAATTGAATGCACTGTCAACAGATAGCTGCATATATCACTGTCTCAAACATCACTATACTACTCTCAGCCCTTCAGGCCCTGACCTTCTGATGGAGTGATGCCTGTAACTTTACACACCTTCTGATGAGGCACAGTATCCGGTGACATTCTGATGTGACACAAGGCCACAAGCATCTATAGACATGGACAGAAGCTTCTACAAGGAAAACTGGGCTACTCTTGTGACAGTGCTGTAATGCGACCAGTAGCAGGCGTCCTATTAGTAGCTTTCCCAGTCGTCAGTTCTTCGAGGCAACATCCTATCAGTAGCTCAGATAATCACAGCAGTTCAGATGTATACTCACACCTGGAGATCATGAGAGTACAGCAGTGCAGCATTGTTAACTGCGACATACTCAAGGCCCTCTGTAACAGGCTTGCCCATACCCCAGGCCATCACCCGCTTGGTGCCTTCAGCAGCCAGGCGTGGCTTGCGTGCGATCTCTCTTGCCAGCTCACCGGCCCTGACCAGCACCTCATGCCGTGCTGTTCCTGTTTGCTTGGCCACCACTTCTGTCACTAGACCGCAGCTCAGTGCCGTGTCAGATGTGATAGTCCTGGCCGTCAGAGCAAGCTCACGGGCTCTGCCTGCAGCGCACAGCAACGGATACCTCAGTGCAAAGAGAGAACGCAGCCAATATAGCGAAGTACAAGCTGATACAGTGCAGAGTCAATACCAAGCTAATACAGTGAAACAAAAGCTAACACAGCGCACAGTTGACTGCAGTCAGCTTCAGGATGTGCCAGATGTCATCACTTAACTGCATCTTGAGCTTGTTAAGTACGCATTACACAGGACTATAGGTGCTTGATGTTTAGCGTCTGGCCAAGATCCTACCATCTGGGCTTTCCAGAGACACCACTGCCAAGTGGGCTTGCCAAAGACACTGTTGTTCCCTTTCACTGGCTTTGTGCATGTAACTGTTACTCCATTTTGTCATGTATTCCAGCTCATACACACCAAAACAAATTAAAAGTGTACACTGTCAAACAAACTGCTGTCTTGAGGTTCAGGAGGTGTGCATGCAGATGCCGTACATAGAAACAAGGACACATCTGCGATGAACGTAAAGTCAATACATGCCCTCCTATCCTTTTCAGTGGTGACGATCTGCTTCCCTCCTAGACGTAAACCATCCTATAAGCCCCTTTATATAGAGGAACACGTGCTAACCCAGAACGTGACATTCCACAGCATCAACGATGAAACGAGCAGCCACAGCCCGCTTCCATACTGCAGGAGAAGGTGAGATCATCATATTGGCAAGCTCTTGCTATAGGTTAATGGAGAGCTCCAGGAGAATGAAAGAGCACACATGCCAAACTATCACAAGAAGGTGCAAGCCTCTCAGAAGTGCTGCATTCTTATTCTGGATCAGGACAGCAGTGCAGTGAAGTGGTGGCACAGTTTGGTATGATGCTTCTAAATCAGCTTAACCATTTACATCTGTTACGGTCGTAAAGTTCGGAGCAGGGCAGCTGCACCACCGGTACATGGTCGTCTCAAGGAGAAAGCAAGAGTCCTCATGCCAAACAGTCACAAAAAGATGCAAGCATCTCAGCAGTGCTGCATTACTATCCTGCATCAGGACAGCAGTGCAGTGAAGTGGTACCCAATTTGCTGCTTCTCTGCGCATCCTGCTTCGCCCTACTGGGGCGCAAGACACAGCTTGCCTACCATGACATCTTTACATTGAAGGTTTACTTTGACGGTTTGGACCAAGGCAGCAGCTGGACGACCAGCCTGACGAAAAGGAAAACAGGAAGTACAAGAGAATGCTATTGGGATTCACTTGCTCTTTGCAAGGGCCCTGTTCTCACACATTGAAGCATGTATACGTTGCATTACCTTGGTGTATTCGTGACATGAAGGATGGAGGGAAGGATGCAAGCACCTTCTCCAATGAGCCTGGGAAGGCGCTGCAAGGTGCCCAAGTCTGCAGTGCAAGCCAGGTCTATCTCCTTGACGCAGAACGTGGCATCTGAGTGACAGATTCGGATGTCACAGGCTGTGGTGATGTCCATGCCAGCGCCAATACAAGCTCCATGCATGGCTGCTATAGTTGGCTTGCTGCAGGACTCGAAGACAGTGCAGGCCTCCTGAATTTAACCAAGTGTTACACAGTTTGTACTACAGTGTGCAACTACAGTGCACATTACACACTGCGCAACTACAGAAATTTGCAACACTTTGCAATACAAACAAGAAAGGTAGTGAATAGGAATAAACCTCCTCATGTGTGGAAGAAGTACTTCTGAGTATTAAAAGCAAAACACCATATCTCTTCCCATGGCAGAGATACATCCCATGGCAGTGTGTTTCAGGCAGACTTGTGGCCCCAGACGTCTCAGCAGTCAGCAACCTTGGCTTCATCACCACAGTGTGAACACTGTTGGGAGCATGCTGCTATGTAGGTATTTCCTGGTAATATGGTTCAAGCACAGCTTGCTTGTGGTTGTGATACTTGAATTGCCACCAACAGGTGTACGTTTGTGTGATCCACAGTACACAAATCACTGACACGAGCAGTGATTTGATGCAAACACTGCATCGCTGCAGTGACAGTGCTGCGGAGCACAATGTTATGCAACGGATGTAGCACAGTATCATGCAGCACAAATGCAGTGTTTGGAAACAAAGGGCCAGTGCTATGCATGTAGCAGGACTGCAGTGATATGCACCACAGTATTATGCAGCACAACTGGAGTAATATGCACCACAGTATTATGCAGTCTAACTGCAGTGATATACAACACCATGACAGTAGATTGCTTGCAACACAGTAGTCGTGTCGTGCAAAAGTCAGCAGTCTTCTGCAACACAGTGTTCAGAGAGAATTGCATTCAGCGTCAGCACCACCAGCCAGCACCCTTGGTTGGCAGTGTTGTGCAGTGCTGTATGCAGAACAGACTACACAGTTTGACGTATCGTGCCTGCATGAATCTGATGGTTTGCAAGAGCTTGCTTCTTGCAGTGCCAGGGCAAAGGGCAGGGTCAGCGAGATCACTTGCAATGCTTGTGAAAGTGGTGAAGTCCAGGCCAGCACAGAAGTGTTTGCCTTCTCCGCTGAGCACAATTACCTGCGCACAGCATGACTGGCCTCATGCCATATGCCATGAAACACGTTCGGCCTCTTGTTAGAGCAGACTGGACACAGTACTCTGGGCAAGAGCAAGGAAAAGTATCGAGTAACACCTTCACTGATGTGTCTGAGTCAAGTTCCTTCACAGCGTGGATGATTTCAGACAGCATCTTCATGTTTACAGCATTGAACACTTTGTGGCGGTTCAATACTAGGAAGGACACCCCATCCGGACGTCTCTCCACCAGAATGGTATCATATTGAGTGTCTGAAGATATCATCAGGAGAGAGATCACCCTTGTTTTCCTAGATACCTGAATGCGTTGCCTATCTTCCCCATTGGCGTTGTACGATGATGTGTTGGACAGCTGCAAAAGAGAGTCAATGCGAAGGGCCCGTAAGTCTGCAGCATCTAGATTTACTTTGCGGTCATGCAGTCAAGGGATCAGCATGGTGCGCCAGCCTGCGAACTACCGGTCAGGTTTGGAGTCGAGATCATATGGACAAGCTCGTGAACTCACAGTTAATGAGTGCCCCGATCATGTTGCTTGAACGATGCACCAGTATTGTACTAGCTAGTCTCTGTACATGTACTGTGAATACCTCTCTGCTGGAGTATCCAAAACTGCATGCAGTTGTGACAGTGACTTTTCTGAGATACCGCATTTCAAACAAACGCCAACGGCAAACTCTTGTGTTCAGCACCCTGGACATTGCCAGCATTCCCATAAGTTGTCGAAGAAGCTAGATGTCGATGTGGAGAAGTTGTAAAGCGCTTGTCACTTCACCACATCGCCATCGATCTGCTTTGCCAACTTGTCCACAGCGCTGTCTATCCCGGGATACTTCGACAAATCGAAGAAGCTAGACAGTTGTGTGGAGAAGTTAGACTGCGCTGTGGACAAGTGAAAGGATCTTGAAAGCATCCAGCATGTCTCTTCTTTGGCGGCGATGGCACAGATACATGCGTCCGGCGCAATGTGATCAGATACGCCGATGCGGTGTCCTCTCAACCTTGAGTGCCGCGACTGCTCAGTTTCTTGCGGGCGTCCAGGCGACTGTTGTCTGATCAGGTGGAGGTCAACCAGACCAGACAACAATCTCCTGGACGCCGGCAAGAAACCGAGCGGTGGCGGCACAGTCCATGTTGGGTATTGCATTTATAGTTATAACTCACTGGCAAGGAACTCTGGTGCGCTGTGCTGACAGGTTCTGCCCATTGCCTGATTGCGACATTGAAACGTCTCCTGCATGTTCATTGATCACGCACAGTTCATCAGATCGGACAAACAGAGTCTGCTGCTATCGCTGGTGCTGGTAAGCCTGCTATTGATCCGGATATGTATCTGACAGGTTCATGTCCAGTGCAGAACATGCTCTTGGCAACCCCTCTCAATGCTCCGTAATCTGGCATCAGTGCAGATAAGAACATGACTGCGAGGGAGTGCTTTCTTCTTCAGCCTTCTTCAGATCCTGTACTTCAGTTTCAGTCAACGGAATTGCCAATGCGTTGTGTCTTCATTTGTTACGGTCTTTGGCCAGCATGCTGCAGCAATGTTAGTTCAGCTTTTGTTAATTGTGGCTCTTGCTCGTTGGAACCATGCTTGGAGACTTCCTGGCGTGTAGCAGCAACTTGGCACGTCTTATTTTTCTTTCTACTCCCGTAGTACGCGGAAAGTGCAAGAAGGCAGAGGCGTGGAGGTCGCGCCTGGCCGAAAGCACCCTTGCCAAGGTTGTCAGGCGCATCCAGCGAGTGCTCCAGGAATCGCCCATCCTTCGCACTCCACAGCATCACCCTACCTACCTAGCTACAAAGTAGACACAATGTCATTCAAATTCCAAGCGACATGCGGCTCTCAACACAGTCCATCCATTGCCAGATGCTGACGTGCATATGCGGACCGCTCAATTGGGACAAAACGTCTTCACCCGCGTCTACATCACTGGCAGATTTCTGAGAACTACTTTGTTTCATGTACTATGGTTCAAACTTGCGGAAAACGGAGGGCGCATGTGCGGACGAAAGGAATGGTCTCCAGTTCGTCGTGGATCGAGCTTCCTTCATCAACCCCACCATCGCTAGTCCGGAACATATGAAACACACCGCAATTAAAACAAAGAAGAAATAACTTGCATCATAGAAGAGGGATCGCTTCCGCTTGGCAGCATACAGAGAAGCATCCTTAATGTGTCTGTCGCAGTTGCCATTTGATGACCGCCGCTGAAGCTGCCATTGCAGCTTCGACGCACCAGCAAGTACCAACGATAGTGAGAGCAATTTGGACGAGGGCTGGAGGCGTCACCGGTTGTCGAAGTGCCATGCTTTTGGGTCCACTATAGGCCACTAGTACTTCATGCGGCTCACGTGAGTGCTCGATCACTGAGGCGGTTACACGCCGTTACCCTACACGTCACGAACGTGGTTTCCTGAACAGAGGGAGAGAGATTGAATAAAGGGTATTCCTAGGCCGATTTCCAACGTTCCAGCACTTCAAGACTTCGCTGCGTTCCCGATGGGTCCGGCGCATGCGGCATCACGATGAGCAGATCTATAGATGAAATAAAGTTAAGTTCTAGGTCGAAAAACTTACTTCTAGAAATCTAGAAGTAAGTCGATGCTCCCTCGGCATGCATTATGCACCGCCAAATTCCACTTTTGGGAGTTAATGAACTTCTAGAAATCTAGAAGTAAGTTCCTCGACCTAGAACTTATTTCTCTTTCCACATTTGTATCAGGAACGGATCTCAAAGCGTATTTAACATATATGAGCATGGTGCATATGTGTCAACTGCATGCTTTGTCTGTAAGCTATCGTGCCTTCTAGACCTGAGACTACCGTCCTGCCTTCCTGCGACAACCCATCGTATCGAACATAGAAGCCTTGGATCAACAGGTGCGCCAACGCTCCCAGATTTAAAACCTTTTACCTTATATGTGTGATGTACAGGTTCTGTTTGGTCGCCAGAAGGCAACAGAGTCGTACTGGCGTTCGCTGCGGCATATGCCAGCACTGGCGTTTTCCAGTTGCTACGACACATCTGCAACACCAGCCACAACTGTACGAGGCATACTGAGTATGTGCACATTCAATTAAGTGGCACATGCGTTGTAGTCTGTGCCTGCATTCGGTGGGATCAAACAGCGGTCGTGGATGTCGCAGATTTGGCTTCGACGTGCCCCTGTCCATACACCTCAGCGTACATTCGCATAGCCCTCTAATCGGATAGACGCTGTATAAGCGGCGATGTTGGATGCAATGCGAGTAGATAGGGCATCGCATCTGCTCGTGTTGATTTGTCGCAGGCGGGGAGGCTTTCAGTTTGCACGTGCAGTGTTCCTGATGGACTCGAAACTCCAATTACATGACCATACGTGCAGTATTCACCCCGCATGCTTCTCAACATCCCGGTGTGGGTGCCAGACATTCCACTGCAGCTGGACGTCGAGACAATAATCCATCAGCTGGACCTGACACATGAGGGCGTGCTCGGCTAGGGAACCTTCGGTTCGGTACGTTCCTTCCCTCAGAATAATATTCAAATCCGATTGCGACTTTTGATGCGGATCCTTCGAGGTCTTTACGTGGTTCCCCGCGCCTGCACACAAAACGTGCCTGCCGCCCATATTGCATAGAACAGGCTTGAACATCCACTGCTGGACCACATGTTCATGAAACTGCAAGTTGGCGAAATTGCCCGGAGTGCTCGTTAACCGCCCCGAGTACCTGATGACTCCAGCAGCCAGTTGATTGATTTTCAGGGTGTAGTCACGTAACAAAAAACATGTTTATTGACGTTGATGTAACCTATGACCATTTTATTGCTCTTGGTTTCGGGTAGAGTGTACTGCAACCATTCCGGTTTGTCAACGAGGCTCTGCTACCCTTGTAGATCCCCCTGTCTTCGTGGTGTTGGCGGACACCTCCTTAGTGGCTGATGTCAATCTTGCGATTCAAATTGTTTTGAACATAGCCAGTCTACTTTTAGCACTGGAGATCTGACCTGAGACTGTTTTGTGGTGTCTAGCATCAGCAGTCAATGGAACAAAGTACTGGACATCCCGGGTACGAGATGGCCACTACTATTTTCAATTGCAAGCTATGAAGGCCGCGTGGTGCATGAGAGATGGTGCTCTATGTGCACGGCGTGCCTTTCAGCTGCTCTGCATACGACACTTGAAACAACTTTATGGGTCAATAATCAGCATGCACCATGAACGACAGCCATGTGCAGGTGACAAAGCACAGACTCTGGGGAGTGTACTTTCAGAACGGGGAATATGTAGCAAAGAAGCTGCCAGCAAGAGACAACACTTCGTTGCAACTGCTTCAGAAAGAAGGGCGTGTTATGCGGCGCATGTCGCACCCCAACATCTTGGGGATCCTCGGATTCATTCCCAGCCCCCTGAGTCCCCGTGCGGAGAACATGCTGGGCCTGGTGCTGCCTGTCTGCAGCACCAACCTTTACCAAGTCATGCAGAAGAAACGGCTGTCTGCCCCTCTAGCCATTTCCGCCTTCCTGCAGATTGCAGAAGGGGTCGAGTATGCTGCTAGGAATGGCGTCATCAACTGTGATTCGAAGCCTGAGAATTTTCTCATCCCTTTCATGAAAAATGACCACATCAAGGTGAAGATAGGTAACTGGGGGAGTGCGATCGAGAAGGGCAGCACGGTGCCTCCCAGGTGGGGCACAGTTGACTACATGCCCCCTGAGAGGCTGATGGGCGGTCAAGACAGAGAATGGAACATCAAAGAGGAAGTGTTCAGCCTGGGAGTGATTGCGGCTGAGATAATCTCAGGGGTGTTCACCAACGTGGCCTTTCCAGAGGAGAAGGACATAGTGGCGGCGCACAACCTGAAGCGGTTTCTCCCAACTCTGCTTGCCAAGAAGAAGAAGAAAGTCAAGGTGCACACGCGGTGGCTGGAGGTGGCGGAGAGCTGCCTGCACCCAGACCCCACGAGGCGGTGCGTGCCTTCACAGGTTGTACAGTACATCCGCAACAACACTGTGGTCAACAAGAACGGCACCTTGAGTTGGCTGCCGCTGCCACCACCGTCGCCGCCGCTATGCGTCCTGAGCCCACCACCGGGGCTGCCCCACCCCCCGGGGCTACGCTCTATGAGCATCCGGCCCCCTCCCCTGCCACCAGTGCTGCCGCTGCTGCCCCCGGCCCTGGCTTTGGTCATTTCTCCTCCAGCTGGCATCCCACCCCCATCCCCGCCTGCCTCGCACCAGACGCCCCCATACTTCCCACCCACTCCATCATTTGCAGCCGAGGTACAGCCCACACCCCCCTCCCCACCATCCGGGCTGGCGCTCCCACCGGGCCTGCGCCTAGCAGATGTCCCACACTCATCCCCGCCGCCTGGGCTGCCAGCACCTCTGCGCCTGCACTCGGTGAAGCAGGTACCTGTGCCATCTTCTCCACTTACCGGATTCCCACCCCCATTCCCGCCTGCCTCCACCCAGACGCCCCCGCAGTTCCCACCCGGCCTTCCACATCCACAGCCCCCCTCTCCCGCAGCCCCACAACACATTCGCAGCAACTCCCACGTGCGCTCGTGGAAGGCCGCGCTGCTCTCTTCATGATGCAGCTCTGAATTCACCTTTTCATGCAGCTCTTGATGATGCAGCACCTTGCACGATGCAGACCCCTTCATGATACAGCTCTCTTCATGATGCAGCTTCCACAGCGCCTCAGACACAGCCCCAGCGCTTCATCAGCCCGATGCTGCCCGGTGCAGAGCCCATCCTCCTCTTGCGCTATCTTCCACTGCATTGCCATGCGCAGGTGGGCCACACACTGCAGGGTCATTTGCTAGAAGCGTTGCAGAGTGAGAGTCAGACCTGACACTATGCCTGCCGGTCCACCACACCCATCTGAAGCCCCCATTCACAACCCCCTTCTTGCCAACCCCCTTTCAGGCCTCATCCACCGTGCATACGCTCGCCTGCAATTTGCATCGCCGACCCCCTCCCCTTAAGGCTCTCCCCTGAACCTATCCGCACCCATGTTCACGCGAGCGCCCCTTTCAGGCCTCCAACCTCCAGGTGCTTGATATGGAGTCCGCAAGGTTACACCCCCCCCCACCCCCCCCCCCGGCGTGCGCCTGCGGTCAAATGGGATCCTAAGCAGAAGCACTCTGTCAGATGATGCGATGCTCCAGCATGTGGTGCACATGGCAAGAAGATGAGAAGCGTACAACCCGACTGTGCAGCAGTATGCAGCAGTATGAATTGGGTTCAGTCACTGTGCGAGAAGCATGTAGTTCGAGAGAGTGGCTACTAGTGCACACCCTAGTACACTTTAGGTTTGAGGCGAGCTGTTTGACAAGCAGTACAAACCATCAAGGCAGGGGCGTGAAACCCATTGAGGCTTTAGTAGATAGTATCTCAGTGACGCAATGCAGCATGCCTCTTATTTGGATCAGCAGTGTTCTCATGTTCGAGCACACCATGCCGATAATCTATAGGCCATATGTGAGATATGAGCGAGATTATGACTGCGCTGAAGACATCTGTGAGTACAATATGACTGCATTGCTCTGAAGCAGGTTCCAGTGCGATTGTGCCATACATGTAATGTTGAGAACAATGGCTCTCTGATATAACAGTGCAACCTGTTCGATGTTATGCGTCCAGATGTGCTTGCAGCTCCGTGCTCCCATGAATAATTTGCCCAACGCTGCGGTAACAGACCACACATTCTGCATAGCATTATCCGTTTGAAAGATTGTACGTCACCTTTGATTTGAATATGGTGGCCAGAGCGTTTTGTTTGTGCGAAACATGTTTCCGATGCCCTCTGGGGCTGCAGATTTTGTGCAGTTTTTGTGCACGCCACCTTCTGTGGTACGGGAGCTGTGACCCCAGGCTGGTGCTTTGTTGTTCAGACGTGTGCTGTTACGATTCTGGGCAAATCTACTACATCAGTGACATCATCGCTCCTAGTAGTAGAATACGATAATCGTTCCTGGGTCGGACGCGTTGCGAACCTACTATGCGCACAGTTCATGCGCATTGTGTTTCCAGCACAATTGAAATTTCTCAGCCCCCACGCCGCTGAGTGCCGCTTCAGCCTGCTCACAAAGGCTAACAAGGCTCTCGCCATGGCAAAATAGTTCGCATGTACAAAACACAACACACTTTTTCTGTGATTTCTCAAGGCACAACATCCTGATACAAACCGGAAAGGAAAACATGCTTTTTACATTGTGCAAACATGGGGAGCATCGGTTGTTCCACTGGAGGGCAACAAGTGTATGAATTAGCTGCAACATTGCTGATGCATGTACACTTGTATGAATGTGTGTAAAGTCACTTGTGTTAATTAGCTGCAATATATGTACAAGTGTATGAACTAGCTGCAATATTGGCAATGACCGTCTGAGACAACTCCATGCATATCACATCACAACATGCTGCACTAGATGACCACTCTCAGACCTGTGCACTCTGTGTGCTGTTACGATGTATCAAAGGCGATGTCACTTTCATGCAACTATCAAAGTGTTCTTGCTCCACATAGGCATACCCTGTGCAATTGCAAGGCCAGGAACTGAGTTCACAGCTATGGAGAACCAACACCGATACAGGCACCTGGCATGGCGCACACGAAGAAATATAAGAAGCGTGCATGAGCAATCACGTACAGCACTTCGAGGGTGTGAAAGCGGATGAATTCAGGCTCCTTTCATCACAACATTGAACATTCTGTATTCATGCGCGATGATACCAAGATGGAGTTTCAGGCCTGTGTGAATAGCGGGAGCACACCATATGTATGAATCACCATCAGCTTCCCCACTCTGGTCTGCTTTGACCGGACTACTTTCGCATGCTGCTGCTTGTTCGAACCAACGGCATTCAGCACCAGAAGAAGAAAGCTCAGACCTGGGAACAATCTTGTGTTGAACATAGCCAGTCTACTTTAACCACTGGACATCTGAGCTCAGATGTCCAGTGGTAAAAGTAGACTACCTATGTTCAACAAAAGATTGTTCCCAGGTCTGAGCTTTCTTCTTCTGGTGCTGCATGCCCGTTGGTTCGAACAAGGAGCAGAAGAAGCAGCATGCCAAATTAGTCCGGTCAAAGCATACCAGAGTGGCCATCTGAGCTCAGATGTCCAGTGGTTAAAGTAGACTGGCTATGTTCAACAAGACCGGCGCGGCACGATTGTGGCAGCTCATGGTGGGCCTCTTCGGAAGCAAGGAAGGGCACTTGAGAAAACATGCCACCTTTGTTGCCAGCATCCTGCACATCCAAGCTCAATCAAGCTTGATCCAATCTGAAGAAATGGCACATGCACCATATACAGCCAGGGAAGGAAGCAAATTTACCTGTTAGACATTGACCACTAAATGGTTATCATCGCAAATACCACATCATCATGTGTCCGAAATTAGGACTCCTAGTGGACTCATCCCAAGCCACTTGCACCTTTGTGCATGACACAGATGAGCTGGCAGAGTCAACGATAAAGGTGAAAGCTGCAGAAGACTTTTGCTCTCTTGTACCACTCTCGCATGGCTGGTACCCCCGGTCTCCACTCTGCATCAACGACACATTGCTGGTGTAGCTACGAATGTCACAGTGTCACAGATCATGTGCATCAAAGGGCCATGACCGAATTCTTTCATCTTCATACATGATATCTAGCACTGCGATCGACCACTCAGAGATTATAAATAGTCTATTCAGACTCGTCATCAGAGTGATTAAAGCGTATGTTTGCAGTTGATTTGCTCTTGACTTTGATCCAGTGACTGGGCCTGGTTAGCAGTCACAGTAATCTACACAAGGAGAGCTCCTGCTCAGCAGGAGTCTTTGAACAACAACCCCTTCAGAGTATGAATGAGGAAATACAGAGAAGAGTAGCCCTTTTCAGGATTTTGGTCTTGTCACGTACATCATAGGCAAAGTGTGCTTCCACGTGTTGACTTTTGACTCATATGCTGCACTCAAGCATGATGGCAAATCTCTATAGTCCTCCTCTGACACTCTGTAAGAGCCACCCCAAGCAGCAAGCACACCTGGGCATTTGGGTACATCTTTCTGTGTGAGGTGATTCATTGCAGTTCTGTGCACCTGATTGATCCTGTTGGCCACCTAAGCATCCAAGCTCCTGGTCATCATCCTCAGGTGTGCACCAGCAGACTCTGAATGTGCGATGAACTGGTAGATGTGATATCGTTGTGATGACAACCTGCGACATATGTGAACTGTGTGTGACGAACATGCTGTGTAACATGCAAGACATCTTTCAACACTGCAATGGATATAACCTGTCAGCACAGCACACCTGCTGTGACAAGTAATTCCGAGTGGCTAGATTACATCTCGTGGATCGTCTCTAGCGCTGTAATCGTTTCACTGTGTAAAGACGGTAGCGGTCGGATTCAACTTTCAAAACATGGCTGATTTCTCCACGTGTACTCCGCACGACTGCCGATCACACACGTTGTGTGCAGAACAAGGCATCATATTGCTGTTTTATGCCACAGTACATCGCTCGGGGGCACGCTGACCAGGCCACCTGCTAGCAGCGCTGCTGCTTGTATACGAGTTGGCCTTCCAGAACGCCGCATCCGATTCACCGAGGAAAGTATGCGCAGGATGAAGATCATAGGCACACCTGTTTTATAGCTGATGAGAAGCACCCGCATGTGGTTGAGGCAGCCACGAGCCCAGCAAAGCACAAACTGCAAGGCTTGATGCTGTCCACTCTCTAGTGCCACCAGCAGCCTCAACGTCTGAGTTGTCGAAATAGTGTCCTTTAATCAAAGCTCCAGGTCAGTTCAGGTGTGTCCGGGGTGTCTGCAAGCGACACGTTGTACATGTCTTTTGGTGTGTGTCCTTGTGTGCTGCCTTTTTTCCAGACAACTGACCTCCACAACAGGGTAAGCGTTACAGATTTAAAAAAAAGATGTACAGAACCATTTTGCCACCACACCAGAAAAGCACAAGCAGGGCACCTCACCGCTCCAGCATGGCAACAGTGACAGCCACTATGACAACCACTCTCGTAGCAATCATTCTTCTATCACTGGTACGTCGAAAGGCTGCATTAGCTGGATATTTGCACAGGTATGCTGCTGAAATTTGTTCCGAGTGGTGGTATTGACAGTCTCTGGTACATTTGTGAGGCACTCTGGCTTGCATGCAATGAAAGCAACAACAGAAGAGCCATTATACTCAACGCTCGACAATGACACTTCAGTGGGTCCTAATTCTGGCTCTAAATCGTGACAAGCTGTACAGCAAGCATGGGCACTGTTTGAGGGTGGCAGGATGCCTTCGGTTGGAGCAAGTGGCGCAGGCACGCCTGATCACAAATGACTAAGGTGGTGAGTGGCTGCCCTGTGGATGTGAAACCCTGAACACAGCGTTCAGAAACAGTATATAGATCATATAGAAGGCAGTTGAGCAGGACAGATGTGGCGATGCGTGCGCCTTTCATAAGTGTTCAGCGGAAGCTGGGGACGAAAGAAACAGCACACACAACTCTCAGCTGACTTCTAAGCTTGCATCACATAAACGTGCATCACACAAACGTGCATCTCAAAAACTTACATCACACAAACTCATCAGTTGTGCAGCTTGTTTGAGTCAGCTCTGAATCTGAGATGGAACATCAAGCATCGAAACATGTGTTCCCAGTGTCTAGGCAGCTCCACGTTACATAATGCAACTGGAGTTTGCGACTGCACAGAGCAACGCAATCGAAGCTTGAGCACAAACATGTTTCATCGACATGGTGTGCTGCAACCTGAGGGCACTGATGCGCAAGATAATGAGACTAGTAACATCCGATGTGCTAAAACCCCAACGGTTTGTACGCCTATGCACGTATGTGGTAGATGGTACATGCACCTGTACACATCATATTGGAAGTGCGCTTCTCTGAGCGCTCATAGCCATTTTTGAACACTGTGCGAATCTCACACAGCACCCAATGAATGCTCAAGCTGTTTGATGCGAATTGTATCTTTCTCGAGCCGCAAGCCACATGCTGGTTGACAGCATATGCATCCTCCCACAACGTGCTGCTGCTGAAACATGACGTTGGAGCGGCAGCGTATGGAGGGGAGCGCCTGCGGGGGGGGGGGGGGGGTGGGCGGATGCGCGGCCAGTTGCCCTGGCTGCGGGGTGGTGGGCGTCAGGATCAGGCCGGGGGGGTGGGGGTGGGGCCCGGACCGGGAGGCGGGTACTGTGACTAAATTTCAAGCTTGCCTTCTCATACAGATGCAATGGTAGACTGGGAAAGAGGCTGATGCGCAGTGGATCGCGCTGATGCGCTCTGAAGTCTGTGCCACGAGGAGACCTAGGCGGCCCTCCATGAGCCAAGGTGGTGGGTGGCGGACACTTGCTACGGGCATGTGGAGAGGTAGAATTCTGGAGGTAACAGACCGGGGGGGAAGCGCGGGGGGGATTGAGGTGGTGTTGCGGGGGAGGGGGGCGGCGATGGGGATTTCAGGCCTGGGGGTGCAAAAGCGGGCAAGAGATTCACCAAGCGCAGGCCGGGGGGTGGTGGCAGGCCTGGGGGTGGCCGCAGTAAGCATGGTGGCGGCGCAGGTGGCGGGATCTTCAACCAACGCAAGCAGCCGTTGCACATCTGCACAGTGTTCCTGCGAATGTACTGCGCGATTTGGCCGGGAGTGGGGCGCATGCGGGGGTCTGGGTGCAGACAGCTCTTTGCCAGCTCCAGCCACCGCGCATGCATGTGGCGCTTCTTGTGCTTCTTGGACAGCATGGTGGCCAGGAAGCGGTTGTCCTTGTGTGCAGCCTCCACGTCCCCCACCTGAGGGAAAGCGACATGGGTTGCCACGCCCGTAACCATCTGCACAAAAATCACTCCCATGCTGTGCGTGTCCCCGGTGGTGCTCCAGTCGGTGCCGTCCTTGCCCGTCAGCCTCTCAGGGGGCATGTAGTCAACGGTGCCCCACGTCGACGGCACCTTGTTGCCCCTCTCCACCGCCGTCCCCCAGTCCCCCACCCTGATCTTGATGTGGCCCTCTCGCACATCGTCCAGCACAAGGTTGTCCGGCGTCAGATCGCAGTGCAAGAGTCCACAGCCAGTGTAGTAAGTCGCTGCGGCTGCAACCTGGAGGGCTACAGAAATACAGTCTGAACAGGACAGGTTGCGCTTCTGGAGCACCTGGTGTAGGTTGGACTTGCACAGTGGCATGACCAAGCCGCTCATGTTGTCCGCGGGAGGGCTGTCCGGATCCGGCACAAAGCCGAGGACAGGCAGGATGCGATAACCTTCGCATGACACGGCCTTCCGTTTGGAGCAGCAGCCTCGAAGGTGCGTCAAACTCTGGCCACTTGACAGCCACAAGCTTGCCCTTTTTGAACATCTTTCCCCACATCCGATGCTTGGTGACCTGCACACACCTATTCTTCATGAACTTAACTGTTGATTGTTCAAGAGAGTTGGGGCAGCTATAGCTGCATTGCTCAATGGAGTTGGGGCAGCTACAGTGCAGGGCACCTTGGAGGTGCTTCTAAAGCATACAGCAGCATCAGGCAGGGGATGGTCAGTTCCATTGGCCATTCATTATTGATACATGGCATAGTCAAGACGTCTTGCAGTCTCAATCAAAATGTCATGTTACTGGCCCTATCAGGCAGCAGGAGAGATCTGTTGCAGGAACATCACTGAGACACAGGGGCAGGGAACCACGAAATGAACGTCGAAGCACCATACGCATAGTCGAGTAACATGAGGATAATTTGGACATCCAACCGTTACATTTCGAGAGAACGGGCGCACCAAGCCGTAGGTACCGTTTCCAAGTATGGCAAGGTGCTCGCTCAGACTGTGGGTTTGAGTCTTCGCGTCAACCCGCATCGGAGTGCCTGGCAACCAAACCTTGATCTTCAAGACGTCGCCTGAGGATTGCTGCACACACAATGTACTGTTGTTGTTATTTCTAGATCGTTGCGAACGGTACAAGCGCAGATTGCATGCCTCCAACACCACTGCTAGCCTGCGCGTCATCAATGAGCAGATTGAACGCGTTCTCTACATGCGTGGGGCATGCAACGTATCCAAAAATCACCGTATGTACATCGATGTTATCACTCGATACGTACGTGAGCGTGCGTGCAGGTGCATGCGCATGTGAGGGCCAAAGCCACGTATGCGACATCCACAGTCGCTGCTCGTGCGGTGCTGGATTCCACTCAATACAGGCATAGACTAGACCAAACCCGCCATGAACTGACTTTAACGCTTTCTTTTATGTTATCTGACGTGCTAGTAAACGATTTGCTGTATCAATTGGCAATCAGCAGGAGCAGTGCTGGCGTGCCGCAGCGACCGTGCATTGGCGCGTCAGCACTCCCTGCTGCAGTCTGGCTCCGGAATAGATAGACAGCAACATATCAATACGAAAGTTATCTGGCAGAGTGGAAGTCTGGGCGCACCCGTGGAGCCATTGATTGAAGTCTTGATCCAAAGGGTAACGTTCGGTTGTCGCAGAAAGTACCTATCCGTAGTAGTGGCAGATCTAGAAACACAAAAGAGCTTACAGCAGCAGAACTTGACACACATACGCACCATGTCCCTTCTATATATGAGCCGTTGGAGCTCTGTTCCTGATGCAGGGCTGAGCACCCAATAGCTGCTAGGTAGTACGACAGTTCCCTTCTAAAAGTTAATTTCCATCTAGAATTCGACGTGAATTACGGGAGTGCATAATGCATGCTGGCCAGGGAGCATCTTTCGTCCATGTAGTTGTCTGCACTGGTTCACATACACAAAGTAGCACAGCAATACAGAAGTAGCACAGGAGCAAGACTTCTGCTCATCGCCTTTCATGCGCCGGACCCCCTTTGAGCATGCAACGAAGTCCTGAAGTGCTGGACAGAGATTCATCGCATCGTTCGCACGTCGTATTGAGTAGCATCCCTTCCATCTGACTCTTTGTTCAGGAAACGTCGTTAGTGACGTGTAGCCGCAACAACTGACACCGCCTCAGTGATCGAGTGCACGTGAGCCGCAGCGATCGCGACAGGTCCTAAGAAGCATGGCACCTCGTCTACCGGTGCAGCCTCCAGCCCTCGTCATGACTGCGCTCACTGTAGTTGGAAGATGCTGGTGTGTCGAAGCTGGAATGGCAGCTTCAGCGGCGAACACCAAATGGCAACTGCGACGGACACAGTAGGGATGCTTGTCTGTATGCTGCCGAGCGCAAGCTCGCTGCGAGCCCTCTTCTGTGATACAACATAGTTCTCCTTTGTTATAATTCGGTGTGTTGCGTATGTTCCAGAGTAGCGACGGTGGGGGTGATGAAGGAGCTCAATCCACGACGAACTGAAGCCCATTCCTGTCGTCCACCCAAGCGCACTCCGTTTTTCGTATGCTTGAGCAACAGTGCATGAAACAGAATGGTGCTGTGATTTAGGTCAGTGACGCAGACGCGCGTGAAGACTTTTTATTTTCCTCACTATTGAACAGCTGCCCATGTGAGCATCTTGATATGGATGCACTGCGTGAACATAGGCGCATGCCGCATTGGATTCGAATAACTGTGTGTATGTGCGTTGCAGGTAGGCAGGGTGATGCTGTGGAGTGCGAAGGAAGGGCGATTCGTGGAGCATTCGCTGGATGCGCGTCACAAGCTTGGCAAGGGTGCTTTCGGCCAGGCGCGACCTCTCCTCCTCTGCCTTTCTACAGAGTCCGCAACAAGATGTCCCTGACTTGTCATCTCCTATGCTGGGGCTCGGAAATTATCCGAGCAAGATAACAGTTGTGACTAGCAAGAAGAGTGCATGCACACAACACTAAACACGAACTTGAACACGAACTGAACACCGGATGTCTGAGCCAAGACTGCTGGCCACATTAGGAAAATTTTGATTTGGCAATACAATGCCATAACCACAGATCAGAAACAAGAAGCCAGGATTCTGTTTCCAACTTGGATAACGGAAGCAAAGTGAGCAAGCTTCCGTATGAAGTATGAGTTCAAATCAAGGATTAGAGCAACTGCGACCAGTGCCAGCCTCAGTGCCTGATCAGCCTGATCACTGAGGGAATCATCGGTTACCTTTAGATGGCATGTCCTGTGTCGTTTGTGCAAGGTCCAGCTAAGTTGTCATGCGTTGATTTGCTGGTACATGAGCCATTATATACAGGAGTTCTGCCTGTCACTTCACAAATCCATTACCTTTAAACAAAACCTGTCACAAAATCTATTATAGCTAGACCTCCAACCTAAATCCCCTTCATTATTTCTCTAAATTTAACCGGCACAGTCCGTTCTCCCGGACCAAGTGCACAAACATGCAGCAGAGGCATATGCAGCACCATAAGCATGCATGTACAACCTCACATGCGCTGCAGGTATGCATGGCGGAGGCGACTGGGCCAGCCCTCAATGGCAAGGTGGCGGTCAAGACGGCAACACCTGGGGCCCTGCCACAGCACCTGCTGACATGCGAGGGGAACATGCTGTCCAACGTGAGCCACCCCAACCTTGTCGCCGTGCACGGCTACATCGAGCACCCCTCACCAAACACATTTGCCGGCTTGGTGCTGGAGTGCTGCGATGGCAGCCTGGAAGGACTGCTGGAGGCCAGCCATGTGCGGCTGTCGCGCGCCCAGCGCTACCGCACCGCACACCAGTGCTTCTCTGCGCTGCATTCTCTGCACAGCTCAGGCATCGTGCACCAGGACATCAAGCCGGGCAACATCTTCTACTGCAAGAGTCCTGCAGGAGGCCTGTTTGACGTGCGGGTGGGGGACCTCGGGGAGGCGGCGCTGGTGGGGCAGCGCGTCGACCGCGCGCATGGCAGCCCCGCGTACATGGCGCCCGAGCTGCACAGCTTCTCCCTGGGGGCCGTGGTGGACCCCCGCAGCGACGTGTTCAGCATGGGTGCCGTGATGCTGGAGGTGGTGGCGCGCAGGCCCATCTGCGAGGTGTTCAGCAGCGTGCCCGCCCTCGCCGCCGCCCATCGCAACGGCACCTTCCTCTCCAAGATGCTCATGCATGCTGGGGTGGACTGCGAACCAGAGTGGCTAGAGCTGATCAGATGGTGCCTCACTCCTGAGGTGCACCTTCGGCCGTATGTGGCGCAAGTGCTGCAGGTCCTGACCAAGCTCTCCCTGGGTAGCTCTCCAGCCCCTGCTGTAGCTGCTGGCCGGCGGCCGAGCTCACTCAAGTTGGCCGATGTTACACAGGTGGGCTTCTGTTGACACATAGCCAGGACACCTTCGTCACCTGCCGTCTGATGTCAGACATCAAGGTAGAATGCCTATATTCCCATAGCGCTAAGGATGTGGTAGGCCGTGACTAGGGCAGTTGTTGTTTGTTGGCAGTGTGGTGGTGGTTGTGAGAACCCCGGTGGTTGTGCAGGGCGTCTTGAATAACTCCCAACAGTGCCTGCAAGCCCCAGGAGTGTGCCAGATAAGCGCACTGGCCCCTGAGTTCATCCCCAGCATAAGGTCTCAGGTTGGGGCGCAGTGCGGGGGCAGTGTGGCAGCGCAGGGGCAGGCCGCGTGCAAGGGCTTGCATGGCAGTCCTCATGTAGTGCCATGCAGCCCCCCTCCCACCATGCACCATGCTGCTGCCAGGCCCTGCGTGCCACCACTTCGCATGCACTCCACCACCACCACATCCACTAGTAACTCCACCGGCGCGTTGCACTCGCCAGCATCCACGCCCTCTGGCAGCCCCCTCCGATCTGCCGGGGCGTTGGCCCCCCTGTCACCGACCACCATGCCTTTCCTTCCTCGCACAGTTCTAAACCAGAGATAATGAAGAGCCGGGGAGTTTTTTGCTGTGAGCAGATTTCCCGGGCTGCTGCCAGGACAGCTCCCCAGAGTTGTTGATGCTTTAAGCATAGTATGCGATGATATGATGTGTTGGAATTCATACAAGCCTTGGTGTTGCATGAACAGCTCAGATTAGGATCCCATTGTCTGAGAGACCCTTCAATGTAGTCTTGTCTTTCCGAATAATCATGTTGTTGTGCTGCTGCTGCACATATTAGAGCTCATGTTCGGAGACATTGGTGGTGCAGAGGATTCGTGTGAGTCAGGAGCACTTTCTTTAACCGACTTTGTCGTCCCAGGCTGATGTTAGTTGTTGAGAGGTCCGCACTGTTTGTATGCATTGCATTTACAGCCTTAACGTAACCCCGGTCGATATTCCCAGCATCTTTGAGTGCGTTTTTTGCATGCTAGTAGCCGCATTGACATCTCCAGAACTTGCTAGCGTGTAAAAAGAGAAAGTGACCACATGCACCAAGACAAAGAATGCCAGGCAAGTGGAGATACGTATTCTATCGACTGGAATTGTCCGACCACCATTGCTCTTCACATCTTGCTGCCTTTCCTGGAGGTGCCACCAACCTTACCTTCAGCCCCCACGTCACAGCTGGAGCTGCCGCTGCGGCCGCCTGGTTCGTAATTGCTCTCACATTTCTGTGCATTGGGTGCCTGACCTAAAATTTCGCGCGTTTGAAATTGAAGCCTATCGTTCAAATCCCATGGCACGAAAGCCACAAAGTGATTGCAGCTACTCGCCACTACGCATTGCAGCACTTGGAATGTGACATTCAGCGCCTACCCACATTGCGTACATCAGAAGGTTGGTGTTCCATTGTGAAAGGGCAATCACACAATGTGTCAGTCTGGGGTGCAATGGGACTACCATACAAACGGGCAATGCTTAGACCGGAAAATATGGCCTGGATGGTGTATGGATGGCAGTGGGAACCTGTAGCTGCTGCAACAGCCTACTACCACCGAATATGAGTTAAATTCTTGCAACAAATCTTAGATTTCACGGACCAAAACGTTTCCTCTTGATACTGGCAGTTAGTGATAGGTATCTGATAATCACCCTCAAAGCCACCCTCAAAGCCATCCTCCTGCAAGTACCACGGGATTGAACTACGGAGACATCCGAGCCTAGCATTGCGCACTTCTCCCACAACACATGACTTGCTCCGCAGCATCTCACACTTGTGGCCCTGTTGAGTGTGCTTCTGAGCGCCCCCAGCAGTGACCCCCATCCCTCAATCTGTTCTCGGGATTCCTGGAGGACCTCAGGTTCTCAGATTCTGATTACGTGCTGAAGGCTCCGAGCGCTTCACAGAAACCCCCTTTGCAGCAAGACTGCTGCTACATGGTGTCCTGTTCAACCTGTACAACTACAGCTCCCTTCTTTGCTGGTACATGAGCCTTTCTATGGAGTTATGCCCGTAACTTGACACAGTCTTCCATATCTGTGTTGGGACAACCCCCCAACTGTGATATTATATAAAAGTGCCAACTCTATGGGAACTTTACACTCTCTTCTTGAACTCAGCCACACTCAGGTTGCACTCCAGCTTTAGCCCCTCAACAGTAGCTTAATTCTTGAAAATTAAAAGGGAAAACTCATCTGCATATGTGAGAATCTACCTATGCATTAGTAGATTGATGCAGAGCAGTCAGCATGCCCAAACCGGAGTAGATGTTCTGAACGTGGACCTTCTTTGATTAGTGTCTTTTAGCAGACCATACCATTCTCTGCGCACTGCACATCACCGTTGCTGTCATGCATGCACTGACATGCATGGTACACATGCATCTCTTGGTGCTATGCAGCCTTGCGCAACCTGACAGCTAGCAGCGGCTGGCCGCCACAGAATGGGTCACAAGGGACCTGAAACCCTAGGGAGTGGAGCGGTCTGACCTAAAGAGAACAGCTGAGCGGGTGGGTGCTCTGCGCTCACTCTCTAAGGCACAGATAATGCCCCTGAGGAATTTGTGAGTGCAGATGTGATTTTCAGTGTGCAGAGAATGACATGTTCTGCAATATGAAACTAGTGACAGGGTTTCCATGCTCAAAGAGTCTCTACCGCTTTGTGCATGCTGACTACTGCGCAGAACCACCGAATCCGTAACGCAATTCCAAACACCTCCACCTTCCCTCCACGATCGCCTTCCCCTCCCCTTCCCCTGCCCCGTTTTGTTGACTCTACTTTGCAGATGTGCACACAGCTTGACCCCCAGGGTCAAACGGCCAACTGCTCTTTATTCTCACAGGCTTCTAGTGGTCTCAGGATTGACCTTCAACTCAGCCGCGGGCACGCGAGCGTTAAAGTGCTTTTACCACGAGGTCCCGGGTTCGAACACCGGTCCGGCCAGATTGTCCTTTCGTCGAGCTTCTGAGCGGACTGCGTAAAGGGTGTCTGGTGGTTTCCCCTTTAGCGAATTGCATGCATTTCGTCACTGTGGTGCTGATGCCGAAGCGCATGGCGCAGTCCCCGAGCTCGGGCCCGAGTAGTTTATTAATTGGCCCCCAGGGCCCGATTCTCATTTGAAACACAGTTGGATGTGGATGTGAACCAGCGATAGACCAGAACCACAGTTGAACCAGAACCTACCTTGAACCAGAACCTTTTTGTTACATTCTTTTTCGAATGCAGGATGGATTTCGATGCTATTTGTTGTGCTGCAGACAGACGACAAAGCGGTCTCCCAGTAGCAACAGTTAAGAAAGCCTGCCGAAAGGTCGAAGCTGACTGCATGCAGCTGCATTGGATACCGGCCATTGCGTGCGACTTGCTTTTCATCTGCCACAGCCTGGACACCACCAGGACGTCTTCACTCATGAGCAGTGCCTGGAACGGAGCTACAAGAAGTGGACATGTCATTATGCAGTCGGCCGTGCGTTTCGTAAGACATAGGACATAGGACGTGCGCAACACTGTTCCCGCCCAATCGCCTTGTCTGACCGGCCTCCTGAAATCGACCCATCCAGTGCCTCTGATCACACTTTGTTTCACAGTGTGAGGCGTTCAGCAGGCTTCGCATGTAGATATGGATGGTGTGTGCACCGCCAGTCTGCAGAATTTATGTTTGACGCCTGCTCTATTTAAAACCTGCTCCGTGTTTCAGCGAATATGATTCATGAACCCGAAAGTGACCAATGGATTGGACATTGCTGTGGTATACTGCTGCAGGGGAACGTGGGAGTTCTGGGATGCCTGTACACCATCAATCAGCAGCGGAAGGCATCAAGGCCGCAGGTCTCTGCAGCAGCGGAAGACCACACTCAAGAAGCGGAAGGAAACAACGAGCAGCATTCGTCTGCAACCAGCCTGGTATGCACTGCCCTTGCTTGCTTTGTGTTACTCCCAATTCCATGATCCCTCACAAACACAAACACTTCAAAGCACCATGTCCTGACATTTCAGACCTCAGATACACAATGAATTTGAAGATACATGCCAGGCTATGAGACACACACGTAACTATCCAAAATCTTCAACAGTTGTACAATGCAACAACGAGGATGCGTCTGACATCAGCGTGCGCATCAGCGTGCACAGATCGATCCACAGTGCACACTCATTGCATTACTCGCTCTAGACCTCGGGTTGCTGCACAGATCCCTTAACCAGAGCCCAATCATGCGTCCTGGGCTGCGACCTGAATGTAATTAGTGATGTCGGTACTGCAGGATGTGAGTGGACTGCAAACCCTTCATGAGCTCTGTGAGGTGATGTCAAAGGACTCGAGTGGAAAGCACATGTCCCTCATGCACTGCACGCTGCCAGCAGGGGCAGCCACGGCCACTGAGTGGCAGCAGGAGGCGAAGATATGGCCGCAGCGAGCACCTGTTACAAAAGAAGGCATCGAGCAGGGGCTGTTCTCCCTGGAGCATGTGCCACCAGAAGCAGCAGTGCATGTGGTGTGTGGCTGCAACGCCACCCTGGAGGACGACACCATCGAGCTGGGAGACTCTGCATGCATTGTGTTTGACAGTACATGCCACAACATGCACCTGAGGAACATCACGTTCACAGGTGCTGCCTCTTCTGTACTGTGCAGTGCTCTTATGACAACAGTACATCATTTCCCCAAACGTTTCCTGCAAATGCATTCATCACCCTTCCACATGGCAGAAGTTCTATCATCCATGAAGTTCTATCATCCATGAAGTTCTATCATCCATGAACACGTGATGCATGCGAGCCTTAGCTCAGAGCCTCGGACACATCGCCAACATGAAATATCCAAGGGTAAGCGGGTGAGCTGCAGGGGGGTGGTGGTGTGCTGCGGCAGTGGCTGCAGCGTGGCCTTCACCAACGTGCAGTTGCATGGCTGCTCCCTGGTGGTCATCGATGGCGCCCAAGCCACTCTTGAGCAGGCCTGCTTCACACATGCCGCAGGTTCGCATGAGGGCATCGCCGTGCTGGCCTGCGGGGCTGCCACGGTGGTGCACGTGAAGGGCTGCCAGTTCACTGGGGGCTGCCAGGGCGTCGCGGTGGTTGACGGCGCATGCATGCGGGCCACCTCGGCGGCCTTCAGTGGCACCGCTGTGGCTGGCGTGGAGGTGCGGGGCAAAGGGGTATTCTCTGTTCATGGCCCAGTGCAAGCTGGAGCACGCCACCTCCTGTAAGATTGCTGGGAATCGTCAGGCTATTTTGTGTGGTGTAGGTGTATGTGACCGTGCAGCTGCATGTTTTGAGGAACTCACAGTGTCACATTGCATGGCTGGAGTGCTTGTGGCCACGCACGCCACTGCTGTCATGGCAGACTCCAATCTGAGCAAGGCCCAGCGCTCATGCATGATGGTTGGGAAGGGAGGCTCTGCAACCATCACCAACTGCTCCTTCTGCAAGTCCGCGAAAAGAACTGGTCTGTTTGTACAAGATGAAGGCAGCATTGCTGATGAACAGGGCTGCCGCTTCTTGCGGAACAAGGGGCATGGAGCATTTACGTACGCATCAGGCCAGCTCACTTTGACCATGTGTGAGACCCAGCACAACAAGCTGACAGGATTTGGCGCACACTCACTTGGCAAGCTCGTTCTTGTCGCCTGCAGCAGCGTTGCTGATGAGTACGGTATTAGCGCTCATCATCTTGGGTCCGTTGCTGCGCTTGATACGAGTGTACACGGCTGCAATTTTGGCTTGAGAATGGTTTTTTCAGCAGTTTGGACCTTGAAAACTGTTTTGTGGAAGACTGTTGGCTTGCTGTTATAGTGGATTGTTCGTTCGCGATGCTCTGTGACTACCGCATCTTGCATTCGAAGAATGGAGCTATGTTTGTGAAGTGGCAGGGCGTGGTTGTGCTGGACAGGTGCTCAATTCAGGGCTGTGAAGCAAGGGAGAAGTTCAAGAAGGACACGGGGCATGGATTATGGGTCGCAGGGGGTGGTTCAAGAGCCATTGTGATAGGGTGTAGCTTCACACGCTGTGCACGGTATGGCGTAGCTGCAATGGATCAGGGCTTGATCGACGCCAGGGACAGCACCACCAGTGGCTGCGCAGAGGCGGGGTATGCAGCTGGAAATGATGGGCAACTGAAACTTAGAAGCTGCAGCCGTGACAGTGACCGCAGGGGTTTGCTCGTGTGGAACAGCGGAAACGTGAAAGCTTATCACCTCACCGTGTCTGACAGCAGAGACAAAAGCGAGGCAACTGGTCGCGATTCGCGTGCATGTTTGAAGGGTTGCAGGATTTTGCGAAGTGCTCAGATTGCAGTTGCGGTGTTTGTGCAAGGGGCTGAGGTTGAGATGGAGGGCTCTGTGGTGTCCTGGCCGAAAGCTCATGGTGTGCGGGTGAGTGACCGTGTGAGAGCTGTACTGAGAGACTGCGTGTTTTTTGAATCAAAGAACGTTGAAGGCCTTCACGAAATAAATAACTCCAAGGTCACTGCTGTGAACTGCCACATTCTGAACAATGGTGGTGGAGGGGTGTTTTCTGGGAACGACGCCAGTGTTGTTTTGAAGTAGTGCTTGTTGAGGGAAAACAGTCAGGTAGGCTGCTAAGTGCAAGGAAGTGCCACCATGAATCTGACGCAGTGCACAAACATTGGGTGTGAAACCGGTGTGCTTGCCAGGGCTGGGGCAACCCTCACAGCTGACCGCTGCACTGTGTGCATGAGTGGTTGTGGGTACCAGTTTGAGAGTGGGGCAGTTGCAGCGCTCACGAACTGCAATGCAACAGCTTGCAGTCGAAATGGTATTGTTGTGGCAGGAGAGGTCACCACACTGCAGATAGACGGGGGCACGCTGTCGGGCAACAGAGTGGGCCTGGAGGTGGTGGCTGGAGGTGAGGCAACGGTCAGAGACGTGAAGTCGTCAGGGCACAGCAACAGTGGCTTTGTATGCATGAAAGCTGGCAGCAGGATGGAGTTGAAGAGCATTATTAACTACGGGCATGCCCAGTGCCGTTTGTGCGAGGTCGCGCTAAGTTGGCATGCGTTGATTTGCTGGTACATCAGCCATTTTGTGGAGGTATGCCTGTATCTTTACCCATATTCTGAGCAGCTGTGGTACACAGGTGACTGTGTGTCTGCAGGGAAGCATGTGCCTGGCTGTTCCGTGATGTCTGTACACAACATCAGTCAGCAGCAAGGACATGACTGGTCCTCAGGGCCGTCAGCTGCTGCAGCATCCGAAGAAAGAACTCACGAAAGGGAAGGCATCCACGAGCAGCATGCGGCTGCCACCAGTCAGGTGTGCCCTGCCTCTTGCTTGCTTTGCTGTGCACACCAGAGGGGATCTCTTGACCAGTCACAAACACATTTCATTAAAGGCTACATGTCAGCGCTATGAGATAAATAGTCAAGTTGCAAAACTGGATCATCAGGTGTGAGTTGCAACGGGATGTGTCTTGACATCACACGCATGCACAGAAGGTCCTACAGTCCACACTCATTGCATGCCTCGCTCTGGACCTCTGGGTGGCTGCATAGATCACTGTATCATTTGTCAGTGTATACATACACGTCTTGGGCTGCAACCTCAGTAGTATCAGTGATTCCGGTGCTGCAGGGAGTGAGTGGGGTGCGAAGCCTGCATGGTGTGAGCGAAGTGATGGGAAAGGGCGCGGACGGTGGTCGAGTGGACATGCAACTCCACCAGTGCGCGCTGCCAGCAGCGCTGCTAGCTGAGGCAGCAGTGACTACCGACTGGCAGCAGGAGTCGAAGATATGTCCGCAGCGAGCACCTGTTACAAAGGAAGGCATCGAGCAGGGGATGTTCTCCCTGGAGAATGTGCCGCCAGGAATGGCAGTGCATGTGGTGTCTGGCTGCAACGCCACCCTGGAGGATGGCACCATCGAGCTGGGAGACGCTGCATGCATGGTGTTTGACAGCACATGCCACAATGTGCACCTGAAGAACATCACGTACACAGGTGCTGCCTCATCTGTTCTGTGCAGTGCTCTTGTCACCGCAATAGATCATCGTATTCTCACCTTTCCTGCAAGTTCATTCATCAACCTTGGGCATGGCAGAAGTGCTTTCAACGCTGAACATGTTACTGCATTCCAGCCTTGGATCAGATATCTGGGCAAACCTCCAGCTAGTGGGTGAGTTGCAGGGGGGTGGTGGTTTGCTGCGGCAGTGGCTGCAGGGTGGCCTTCACCAACGTGCAGTTCCAGGGCTGCTCCCTGGTGGTCATCGATGGCGCCCAAGCCACTCTTGATAAGGGTTGCTTCACACACGCCGCAGGCTGGAATGAGGGCATCGGCGTGCTGGCCAGCGGGGCCGCCACGGTGGTGCACGTGAAGGGCTGCCAGTTCACTGGGGGCTGCCAGGGCGCTGCGGTGGTTGATGGCGCATGCATGCGGGCAACCTCTGCGGCATTCTCCGGCACCGTTGTGGGTGGTGTGGAGGTGCGGGGGGCAAGGGGTGCTCTCTGTTCATGGCCCACTGCAAGCTGGACTGCACCAGCTCCTGGAAGAAGGCAAGGAAGCTTCGGGCTCGCATGTATGCTGTGGCTGTGCGTGACCATGCTGCTACACGTTTTGATAAACTCACAGTGTCACATGGTGTTGGTGGAGTGCTGGTCGCCACTCACGCCACTGCTTTCATGGCAGACTGCTATCTGACCCAGACTCAGTGGTCATGCATGGTGGTTGAGAAGGAAGGCTCTGCGACCATCACCAACTGCTGCTTCTCTGAGTCCAAACACAGCAGTGGACTGTGGGTGCAGCATGAAGGCTGCACGGTTCACGCTCAGGGCTGCCGCTTCTTGCGAAACACCCAGCATGGTGCGTCTGTACGACACAGGTCAGCTCACTGTGACCATGTGTGAGTCGCAGCGCAACAAGGGGACTGGCTTCAGGGCCAAGACATTTGGCAAGCTCGTGCTTGCAGCCTGCAGCAGCGCTGGTGATGGTTGGGGTATGAGCGCTCATCGCCATGGGTTCATTGCCACAATGGATACCTGTGTGCGTTACTGCACTGTGGGTTGTTACGCTCTTACTTGTGGCAGAGTGGACACGATAAACTGTTCTGTGAAGAATAGTTTCAAGCTGGCGTAGTGACTGACAGTGGCTCGTTCATGCGACTCTCGGGCTGCAACATCATGCAGTCATCAACACATGGAGAGTATGTGGAAGAGGACGGCGTGGTGGTGGTGGAGAATTGCACAGTTCAGGAGTCTGCTGCTGGGTCTGGGTTGTGGGTGACCGGGAGGGGTTCCAGGGCCACTGTGACAAGGTGCAGCTTCACACACTGTGCACAGAGTGGCGTTGCAGTACTCGATCACGGTGGTATTGTTTCTAGTGACAACACTTCCAGTGGCTGCAATCAGGCAGGGCATACGGCCAAGGAAGGTGGGCACCTGGAGGTTAGAAATTTCAGCAGTGAGAGTGACTACAGGGGTGTGCTTGCATGGGACCACGGTCAAGTGACAGGTAGCAACATCACTGTTTCGGAGAGCACAGGCTCAGGCGTTACAGTTGAGGCAGGCTCGCATGCATGCCTCAGGGGTTTCAGGATTGTGCGAAGTGGTGCGACTGCAGTTTCTGTTCTTTATCAAGAGGCTGAGTTAGAGATGGATGGCTGCATGGTTTCCCAGTCGCAGGTTCATGGCGTCGATGCGGGGAAATCGGCAAGAGTTGTGCTGCGAAACTGCCTGGTTTCTGACTCGAGGAGGCTTGGGATCTTCTCCCTCAGGAACTCCCAGGTCACTGCTGAAAACTGCCGCATTGTAAACAATGGCGGTGGAGGGGTGTTTTCTGGGAACGACGCCAGTGTTGTTTGGAAGCAGTGCTTGTTGAGGGAAAACAGCCAGGTAGGATGCCAAGTGCAAGGCAGTGCCACCATGAATCTGACGCAGTGCATAAACATTGGGTGTGAAACCGGTGTGCTTGCTAGGGGGGGGGGGTCACAGATGACCGCTGCACTGTGCGCATGAGTAGTTGTGGGTACCAATTTGAGAGTGGGGCAGTTGCAGCGCTCACGAACTGCAATGCAACAGCTTGCGGTCGAAATGGTATCGCTGTGGAAGGAGCGGACACCACACTGCAGATGGAGGGGGGCACGCTGTCGGGGAACAGAGTGGGCCTGGAGGTGGTGGCTGGAGGTGACGCCAAGGTGAAGGACGTCAAGTGTTCAGGGCACGGCAACAGTGGCTTTGTATGCATGCACCGCGGAAGCAGGCTGGGGTTGATGGACTGTGAGAGCAGTGACAGCATGCCGTACACCTGCATCGAAGAGGGCACCATGAAGAGGATCGACTGCCTTCCACAGACTGCAGAGGACAACGACGCCACATCATATTTCTCCAACATGTGATTTCATACAGTAGTAAGTTGACTGAATAGAACTCACTGAACATGCCTAACATTGAATGCGTATCGGTCGACAGGGGTAAATATGTGTTGCAATGTGGCAGTGTAGACTCGACCGGAAGTGTCGGAGGATCGCACACCACCTCCAGAACATCCTACACACCATGCATTCTGTACTGAGCAATTAGTCCACTGCGCAGTGATGCAGTATTGCTGCAGCTGCATATTCTTGGTGGTTGGCAGCCGTTTCAACTTGACCTTGATGTTTGAGACTGAATGCTACCAGTGTGTTGAGCAGCAGGCTACTCTGCCCCACGGTGTCACCGGGCTCTGCAGCTGGTGGGGGCATCGAGTTCGTTGTCAGCGCTCAGTTTCAGCCTCCACCCCCACTTGGTCGCTCTTCTCCATGGGTGAGGTCCCTGGATCTCGGTGGAGGCCCCGCTGCTACTGTTCATCAGCTGTCCACTTGCACACTGGAGGGCTCTGGCTGCTTTGGCCCCACTGGGCTGCTTCTGTGGCCCCGCTCCCCTTGTCATGTGGCGGCGCTTCTCCCTGCAGCCCCACGTCATCCTCAGGCATCTTCCTTTCCCGCGCATGGAACCCAACTGATGACCCTCCTCCTCACTTGCTACCTGCCAGCGCGCTCGTCTTTGGGTATCCTCCATTAGTAGTGTCGCCTGGTTGTGCCCATCAGGGAGACGCCTAGTCTTGCGACCCCGGCGAACAGACCCGCGTTGTGAGGTCATCTATCCGGTGTGTCATACCTGCTTCCTGTGACGCTTGCACAGGAAGCTTGGGCACAGGTGTTGGTGCTGTCCCTGTGGCGCTGCATGTGTGCTGAGTTTGCGCAATGACATACTGAACGGGTACGGTATTGACGCACATACCAGGCGCACATTCTGGCTGATTGATGTAATTTCAACATTCTGGCTGATGCAGCAGCCGCCTGCTACTGGTCATGATGTCCCCGCGCTTCAGCGCCGCACTGTCGGCTCTCCCCCGCCCACCCCACACCCTCTCAGAAGCCACTTCCACGTCCTTCATCCACTGGTCTGGTGATCCCCTTTCACCCCTGCTCTCCCTGCGCCGCCACCCCCTGCACCGCTCCGGCGCCGGCGGCCAACGATCCCCCATCACCCTCCAACGCTCAGCGCCCCCGCTTCAGGCAACATGTTGAAGGCCCCCTGCTCCTTCCGCCGCCCCCACCTCACTTCTGCACCCCCCATCCACCTCCCGAGCTTCCCTGCGCCTTCTAGTTACGCCTATTGAGGGCCACCACAGGCGGCGCCTCGCCGGCGGCCTCGGGCCGTCTGTTCTCTGCAGAACTGTTCCGTGACTGCGCGGCTGACTTGTGGCGATTGTGTAGGTGCTTGGTGCTGTCTCTGTGTACCTCAGTACGTTTGCTACTTCGTGATGCTTTCGACCCTGAGGTGCTTGCTGTGGGGTTGATCATTTTGTTATTCCTGCTTGGGTTGCTGTCGCAAATGATCTTCCGTCTTTGCGCACTTCGTGCTTTGGTAAAGCGCGACTGACGATGCAAGTGTCACATATGGGGCCAGCCTTGCCCCTCGCCTGACGCTTCCACTTGCACCGCCGCAGCGCGCTCCTCCTCCCAAGCCCCCAACCCTCCCTAGCCCTATCGCTCTGTGGACCTTCATCGCAGCCCCCTGCTCATCAGCACCCCACCCAGTCCCCTTTGTCGGCAGCGTCCCTGCCACCGCAACCACTCCCTTCGGCACGGCCCTGGACCGAGCTTCCACCCCCCTCTCATCCGTGTCTGCCGGTCCCCACTGCTGCCCCTCCCCCCCCCGCGTCATCTTACCAGTGAATCGCTGTCCTGTTTCTTACATGGCCCATCGCCCAGTGCAGCCCAGCACCTTTCAAGCGCAACTTTGGATGAAAGTTCGAACTAGAACTAGTACACACTCTCAACTGAATAGTCATGTTTGCTTGCACCCCAATCCATGTACACGACTGCCGCACCCCTGACGATGATCACACCCCTGTCGATGTATACAATTATAGAATATGGAAAAGTGACAAATAACGTTCAGAAACTAACGCATACACGAGACAATCTACCTCCACATGGCGAGCTGTTGAAACATTCCTCTATTGACTCATGCGCCGTGCACGAAATCTCATTGCGCTCCAGGTTGATTCTAAGAAGGGACGTGCTGCACGCAAGATGGATCGCCAGAGCTCTGGCACCGTCTTCGCCTATACAATTTCCTTCGAGATTCAGATCCTGTAACGACACCAGGTTGGCCAGATGGGGCCCCAGAGCTTTCGCGACATCATCACGGAGTCGATTGGAAGTCAGGCGTATTTTCTGGATGGATGTCATGTTGGCAAGATGGGACACCAGCGCTTCAAGACACACATTCAGACGTGGATTGACACTGACATCTAGGTGCTGCAACGATGTGAGGAAAGCGAGGTGGGGCCCCAGACTGCTGACGCCAACATCAGTGATATCAAACCCTGCAAGAGAAAAGTAGCGTAGATCTGTGAGGAAGCGTATATAGAGCAACAGATCAATGGCGCCATTGTTACCGAATCTATTGAAACCGAGGTTCAGGTGCTGCAGAGATGTGAGGCTGGCGAGATGTGGCCCTAGAGCTGCGCAGCTTGTAAGCTCGAGTGAATTGTGGTTCAGATTGAGGTGCTTCAGGCAGGTGAGGCGGGCGATATGGGGTGCGAGGCCTCTGGCAGCATCATCTTTCATGCCGATCCCGGATAAAGACAGGTGCTGCAGCGCTGTGAGGGTGGCTAGAGGGGGCCCCAGCGCAGCTGCGGCTTCGGAACAGATCCGCATTCCGTCAAGCTCTAGATGCAAGAGGGATGTAAGGCCTGCAAGATGGGGGGCCAGAGTCACGACACCGGCATCTACAGCCGTTGTCGCCGACATATTGCTCTCTAGACTCAAGTGAATCAGATTCAGGTTCTGCAGGGACTTCAGGTGAGCGATGCAGGGCCACAGATGCCTCACAGCTTCTCCATGCAGTTCATTGTAAGAAAGGTCCAGGTACTGCAGACCGGTGAGGCTGGCGAGGATGACCCCCAGAGCCACTGCACCCTGTTCTGCGATCTCGTTGCCGCAAAGATTCAGAGCCTGCAGTTGAGTGAGGCAGGCGAGGTGGGGAGCCAGTGCCTTCACACCCTCGTCTCCGATGCCATTGAGCCCGAGATCAAGTCCATGTAGCGCGGTGAGGTGGGCGAGATGCGGCCCCAAAGCTACAGCAGCACACCCCGAAAGCTGACAAGCCCTGAGGCTAAGATTCTGTAGGTTGACCATCCCGGCAAGATGCGGGAAGAAGACTGTGACTCCGACTGGAGCTATGTCGTTGTCAAATAGGCACAGGTGCTTCAGAGATGTGAGGCTCGCAATGCAAGCAGCCAGTGCTTCGGCGCCTTCTGTACCAATCTCAATGGACCTTAATGTAAGGCGTTCCAGCGAGGTCAGGCTTCCGAGATGTGCACCTAACTCTCCGGCGCCGTCCGAACGTTCATCAGGGCTGAAACCTCTCTCGTAGAGGCTGCATCGATGCGGAACTAACGCCCCAGCACTCGTACGGACAAATCTCATTCTGGCAAGGTCCAGGTGCTTCAAGTTCTTCAGGTCACGGAGGCGTAAAGGCTGTGCTTCGGGAGCAGAGCTGGTGAACTTGCACCCCAGCCTAAGAGATGTGACCCCGGAGATGGCAGGCCAAATCGCATCGGCGACTTTTTTGCTCATGCTGGCAACGTTCTTGATCTCGACTGACTGATCTTCACATATCTTTGGGTATGAAGCATGCACTGCAGCGGTATGCAACTCTTCAGGGAGCACCTCCAGCTGCAGTTTCAGGCACACACGTGTGCAGGCCAGCTGCAGCAGGTGAATGCAAAGCTGATGGCCCACCTCCCTAAGCACCTGCAAATTCAACACACATGGCATGCCTCACATTGTGGGTCTCACAGGCTACAGTGAACAAAAACTCACAAAGGCCACCATGTATGGGCATAGGCTTGTACTTCCTGCCGCTGAAAAAAAGCTAATCGGGAACGAGAAAGAAGTTTTGAAGGCTCTGCATGTACTTCAGTGACTGTTGAGGCTCACCTGTTGTTATGGTGTGTGCAGTAGTCAAACAAGCGACTGTACATTGGCTATGGTCAGAGGAATATGACAACAATGATTGTATTTCAGGTGCCGGCGCAGATTTCCTCGAGACACACAATTGACCACAGCTTGCCTTTCTTTCGCAGCATGCCCAGATTTATTTGATTTGCAATGAACATACAGGTGCCCATGAGGTGTTGCACGTGCCCAAAACAGCTCTGAGCACATCATGCGTGGTTCGAACTGATATCCCAGGGGCCTACAGGCAGTCTATAGGAGCTGTGCAGGAAACGAATGGTGAAACATACGTTCATGGTGGTGTGGTTGTAGTCCTTGAGCACATTCCGTTGCAAGTGAACTGGAAACACGGTAAACAGCCCTGCCTGTTGCAATTGCCAGTCTGAAAACAGCCACCAATTGCCACCATTGGCACGCTAGAACGGTCACACCATCATGTTCCAGCACTTGAACGCAACGAAGTGTGAGAAGGCAGCAATGCTAGTCTGTTCAAGGAGGAGTTCGTGTGCTGTGCCTGACGATCCCATACATTGCGTTTATCGGTGGTCAAGAAACACCCACGATCAAGTCACCAGATCAAATGACCACAATTTGTCACAGAACTACAGGAATGTCAGCAAGTCTGTTGGGGGCACTGACCTGCTCATGCTCAGCTGCCAGACACAGTTTGGCTGCATTCAAGTTCATAGTGGCCATCGCAAAGTGTGTTCTTTTCGAATGACTCTCCAAAGGCTTGGGTTTGAACAGCCAACGAGCAGTATGCCAGCACACCGTCTTCAGCGTCTCCTGATCGTCCAGGAAATCTGTTGCCTGCACACTAGAGCGACTGCCGTCGCTCTAGACTCCCACTTTCTGCTCCCATCAGAGTACTTCTGAATATTCAGCCATCAAACATGTGTGTCGAAGAGTGACAATGGTGGATGCGAGTGTACAGGCGAGGCATGTATTCAGCACCAAATCTACTCACATGTACAGCTGGACTGCCAGGACGTCGCGGCACAGAGTACCCGATACTACTAAGGCAAACTTGGCTGTGTTCCTGTGACCGCGAGCACTGTTTCAAGCACGCAACTTATCAACGGCTGACGCACTTGTTCGCGCCAATCATTTGAACTGCATTGCATTGCTACTGGTATACCAGCCAGACCTTCGGCTAGACAAATTTAGAGCTGAAGATGTTGCACTCACCTTCATGAACTTTCCAAGCTGTGGGTGGTACGCTATGTGTGGCGAGGCATCTGGTCCATGCTCCTCCAAAGCCTTCGTGGTGGCAAGCCAGTGATGCAGCACGCCTGTTGGCAACGTGACCATAGAAACGTGTTCGCTGCTTGCTTCCCGAACGTGGCAGAGAAAGGAGCTTTTGGATACGGCGCTGTGTAGCACGACCTCCTCCGGCGAATGTGCAAGCTGGAACACCAGCCCTGCACAAGTGCGTTTCACACAATACGAATCCATCTCAAGCCCAAGATACTTTAAGTTCAGTAAATCTTCGAGGCTTGCACCTTTCGGGACTGTACTATCGATGGCATACAAGAAATCTCAATGAAATCTATAGGACACCTGAACTCAGAGAACTATTGCGCAAGAATATGCGCAGTGCATCGTATGCTATAGCAGATAATCGTGTACTTCGTGTCGCAGTTGTGCTAGCATCCGGCGCTGCCCATGATCGCCAGGCGAAATTCGGCTAATGGTGTACTGCACCAGCGCACACTTCGCTCTGTGAAAATGTGTCACCTTCTATTGCATTCAAGTACCTAAGCAATACGCTTGAACAACTGGATGCCCGAAGCTAGAAATAATGCAGGGCATGCCCACGAGGAGAGAAACCCTAAGATCAACCATTTTTAAATCAGGAGTTCATCATTCATGGCAAAGTTGTGAATTTATGTCAGGAACAAACCGACTATTTGTGTCTCTTTGGGGTAAGACACGCCAGAACATATGTGCAAGGCCTTGCCTTCGGCCCATGTGAGTGTGCTCAGACAACCCATCTCTCATCCTCCTCAGGATCCCAACACCCCTCGACCACCCTGCGAACATTATGTTTGACCCCATTCCCTCCTCTCCCCGCCCCTCTGACAGCAGAACAATATCCTTGCTGCTGACACCATCTCCTCCCATCCCCTCCTGCTGCAGATTGGACAACCTTTTGCTGACATCTGTCCTGGATATGCCATTCCGGGGTCTACTGTGAAGGTGCGTCGAGCCTGTGTGTAGGTGCTGCGCGCTGACTCTGGTACGTTCGATGCCTTGTTTCATCCAACGTAGCATCGGCTAGGAAACATTTGTGGTTTTTTCGGCGCTGCTCGATGTTTTAACTATATGTTTGCAACATGGAGTGTTGCTCTGCCACGTCAGACCTCACGTCAGTGGACAGATCTGTGGTCAGATCATGAGAGATCTTATCTCTATTAGTGCTTTAGCGCCACGCTGCGGTTGATGCAAATGTCTCTGTGCAGCGTTAGATAACCACTACCATGGCAATCTGTTCCTTGCAACGTCAACTCCTGGATAATGGCAATCATTGTGGTGCATGCTTTCTTTCTACTGTCATAGTAAGCTTCTCTGTTCAACTCAGCGAGCGTGACCTTCTGTGCCCAAACCCCTCATGAATGGCATCATAAGATCGTACAAGTGAGTCAGCAGCACAGGTCTAAGCGATCAGAGTCGAGGATAGACAGGGCTATATCACATGTACGTGTGTCCCCGTTTTCTTATTGATTCATGAAGTACCAGCGGCTTGGGCGGGCGTGCTTGTCAGTACTTGAAGTTGTTACTGAGGTTGCAGCCTCTGTAGGCACCGAGCGGTAACACAGTTTCAAATTCAGCCAGTCCTCGTAGTACTGTGATATGATTCCGTGCTACAGCAACCATTAAATCGTGTCAATCCACGTCCTGATGGCAGGCATGCCGTATGGCAGGTACCTCTTACCGGCCCTGCACGTTCCCATGCCTGATACAACGGATATTTTTTTCTTTATGCTACCCCATCCTTATATGAATCTCGCCCTTCGTGTCAGCCAAATCCTCAACGTTTTCCCTCCCCGCGCTTTCTCTTTTGCACCTCCTGCAGTGTCCATGCCCTGCCCACTGCTGCCACGCCCTCACCCCCCAAGATCCTTCGCAGGCTCCCCGTCAGATAAGTATCTGCAGCGAGTGTGCTGCTCTTTTGTGCCACCGTTCCTTGCTTTCTGTAACCTGTGTTTGCATGTTTATTTACTCGTCTACTGTGCACTGCAGCTTTGGGCGACTGCTTGCCTCCAGAGCCTTGGAACGTATTAAGCATGTTACGGCTTGGGCCCTTGGATTCATCTTGTGTTTCTATGCGATTCTAGATAAAAGGTATGGGCCAGTATTTGAATGGCATTTGTTGGGCACGTGAATTTTTTGACTTGCTCTAGAACACAATCAACCTTTCGGTGCTAGAACATTCAAAGACACAGCACTTCCCCAAATGAAACCGTCAGCCAGCTAGAAGTCACAAGGTAGTACCTAGCTGTGTACATTGCATACGGGCCATCGGGATGACACTTAACACCAACACGATTTCTTCGTTCACGAGCAATAACTCAAAGATAGCTACAAGGAGCAAGATCACAATACATCGATATGCCCTTTCTTCAGTCTGTCTTTCGTTCCGTAGGATGTAGGACGTGCGCAGATATCCTGCCACCATTCTCACCCAGTTCAATTGTCAGAGCGGCCTCCTGAGATCGAGCCATCTGGTACCTCTCTTTAAAACCTTCAGTTTGTCACGGGAAGAGGTGTGCAGCAGACTTTACGTTTACAGATAGATGTTTTAGGAACATCAAACCTGCAGCAATGTGTGCTGAAGCCTTCTTCTTGCTTCAGCATAATTGGCGCTCTAACCTTGGATTCTACACTGCATAGATTTAAAATTGTACTTTTGTGCAGCGTTTGCCCGACTGTTCAGGGATGCCCGTGCACAACATCACTCAGCAGCAAGGACGTGCAGAAGCATCAATGACGCCAAGCACTGCAGCAGCCGGAAGTAACAGTCATGCAGCGGGAGGTCACGAGGAGCAACGTGCATCTTCCCACACACTGGTGTGGCCCGTCTGTTTCTTGCATTGCTGTGGTGCTCCCATGAACACAAGCACTGCAACGCCACATGCCGGGCCGTGACACACTCATTCAGGTAGCCAACATCTTAAACATATCTGTATTCCATGTGGATGTACCTCGACATCAGTAGTGTGCACAGATGGATGCACAGGCTTCACATGCTGCATACTTAACTTGGACTTCAGAGCTGCTCCGAAGATTGATTTACCCGTACTTGGTCAGATGTCATGAGCTGATACCCGAGCAGACCTGGTGATCAACGTTCTACAGGATGTGAGTGGAGTGCCAAGCCTGCATGAGCTATGTACGATGATGTCAAACGACTCGACGAGATGCCTGCACATGTCCCTCAAGCAGTGCACACTGCAAGCAGCGCTGCCAGCTGAGGGAAACTTGGCCACCAAGTGGCAGCAAGCCTTGAAGGTATGGCCACAGCGAGCTCCTGTTACTCAAGAAAGCATCGAGCAGGGCCTGTTCTCTCTGGATCATGTGCCACCAGCAGTGGCTGTGCATGTGGTGTCTGGCTGCAACGCCACACTTGAAGACGGCACCATCAAGATGGGAGACTCTGACTGCTTGGTGTTTGATAGCACGTGCCGCAACCTGCACCTGAGGAACATGAAGCTCATAGGTTCTGCCTGCTCTTTACACAGTCCTTGTCTCGTGTCAGTTGTTCAACTTCTTCACAACTTTTCAATCAACGCATATCCACACCCTTCAGTGGCTGTCTCCAGCTCCCATGGTGAATGCGCGCACGTGTTGATCATGCTTACCCACGAGGCCGAAGCGCGTGAAATTTGGCCAGGCTCTGATCAACTATCAGAAAATATTTTGTCTAGGGAGTTTCTGTCATTATTTACAGAACCCATTCCTGTTAACGTGACTGACGTCAATGTGTGCTAGGCTCGGTGGAAGTGCAAGTACTGTTTGTAATGGAAATGGAACCCCTAGAGCTTCTCTCCAGGCTTCGACCAAGCTTCGACCAAAATCCCATGTTTGTCTCCAAGTATACGTTGAACAGGATGCTGTTTATCTGTCATCCACGTAACTCCTGTTAGTGAGGGGCGTGCTGCTTTATATCATCATGTTAGGTGTTGCATCTTGGCCGCGATGCACATGGTAGAAGTGCTCATATTAGTGAACGTGTCAGGCATTCAACACCACCACAGACCCTCGGGCTCATGGCCAGAACTAACTGTCTAATAGTGAGTGGGTGAGGTACAGGGGGGGTGCTGGTGTGCTGCGGCAGTGGCTGCAGTGTGGCTTTCACCAACGTGCAGTTCCAGGGCTGCTCCCTGGTGGTCATCGATGGCGCCCAAGCCACTCTTGATAGGGGTTGCTTCACACATGCCGCAGACTCGCATGAGGGCATCGGCGTGCTGGCCTGCGGGGCTGCCACGGTGGTGCATGCGAAGGTCTGCCAGTTCACTGGGGGCTGCCAGGACTCTGCTGTGGTTGACGGCGCATGCATGCGGGCCACCTCTGCGGCATTCACCGGCAGCACTGTGGGGGGTGTAGAGGTGCGGGGCAAGGGGTCTTCTCTGTTCATGGCCCACTGCATGCTAGAGCATTCCACCTCCTTGCGCCTGGCAGGGAATGATGGAAGGACCAAGTTTTATTCTGTGGCTGTGCGTGACCATGCTGCGCACGTTTTGAGGAGCTCACAGTGGCACATGGCGTTTTTGGAGTGCTCGTCACCACACATGCCATCAGTGTCATGACAGACAGCAACCTGAGCAAGACCCAGCATGCATGCATGGTGGTTGAGAAGGGCGGCTCTGCGACCATCACCAACTGCTCCTTCTTTGAGTCCACAACTGGCAGTGCACTGTGGGTGCAGCATGAAGGCAGCATGGTTGACGCACATGGCTGCCGCTTCTTCCAAAACAAGGTTTATGGGGCTGGTGTGTGTGAAGAAGCGCAGCTCACCGCGACCATGTGTGAGACCCAAGACAACATGGATGCAGGTTTCTGTGCCGTTAAGTTTGGCAAGCTCTTGCAGCCTGCAGCACTGTTGGTGTCGGTGATAATGGTCCGGGTGTTTTTGCACTTTGCCATGGGTGCATCGTTACAACAGGCACCAGTGTGCGGGGCTGCCTCTGCGGCTTCGCTGCCTCTCAGTGCAGCAGAATTAACATGATGGATTGTCATGTGGAAGCAAGCACGATGTTTGCCGTGGTTGTGAGTGGCAGTGGCGCGTTCGCGAGACTCTCTGGCTGCAGCATGATGCGATTGGAGGACAGTGGAGTGCATGTGGATAAGGGGGCCGTGGCAGTGCTTCGCGGGTGCGCAGTTCAGGAATGTGCGCTTGGGGACGGGTTGCGTGTGGAAGGGAGCGGCTCGAGGTGCACTGTGACAAAGTGCAGCTTCACACACTGTGCACATTATGGGTATGCGGACACCAGAAGAGCTTTATCGAAGCCTGTGACTGCACCACCAGTCGCTGCGACGGGGCGGGGTATGGTACTCAAGATGGTGTGCACATGAAGCTTAGAAATTGCAGCAGTAAGAATGACCGATGCGGCGTTCTTTCAACCCTCCGTGATAATGTGATAGCTTGCAACCTAACTGTGTTGGACAGCAAGGGCGCAGGTGTGAGAATGGAGAACGGTTCGCGTGCATGCCTGAGGGGCTGCAGGATTGTGCGAAGTGCAGAGGTTGCAGTTGTGGCTGGTGGGCAAGAGGCTGAGTTACAGATGGAAGGATGTGTAGTCTGCCACTCAGAGGGTGAAAACGTGCATGCGAGCTTCTCTGGGAGAGCTGTACTGCGTGACTGCCTGGTTTCGGAATCGCTGATAAGTGAAGGCATGTTTTGTGCCCTCGAAAACTCCCAGGTCACTGCTGTGAACTGCCGCATTTGGAAAAATCGCGGTGGAGGGGTGCATGCTGGACAGCAATCCACTGCAGTCCTGGAGCAGTGTGTTTTGAAGGACAACGGCTTGGTGGGCTGCTGTGTACAAGAGGAGTCCAACATGGAGTTGTAGCAGTGCACAAACATTGGGTGTGCAACCGGCGTGCTTGCCAGGTCTGGGGCAACCATCACAGCTGACCGATGCACTGTGCACAAGAGCGGGTTTGGATATTCCTTCGAAACTTTGGCAGTTGCAAAGCTTACGAACTGCAATGCAACGTCTTGCAGTAGGACTGGCATGTATGTGGAAGGATTGGAAACTGAACTGCAGATGGAGGGGGGCACACTCTCAGGCAATAGAGTTGGCCTGGAGATGGCGGCCTTTGCTGAGGCCAAGGTGAAGGGTGTCAAGTCTTCAGGGCACAGCACCACAGGGTTTTTATGCATGCACCGTGGTAGCGGGATGGAGTTGAAGGGCTGTAAGAGCAGCGACAGCACGCCATACACCTGCAGCGAAGAGGGCACCATGACGAGAGAGGACTGCCTTCCGAGCAGAGAATAGGAGCACCACTTGCGGTAGGATATGTTTGTGAGTTCCGTACAGGAGCATATTGACTGAATACGAACAACACTGAGTGTCTGTGGCTACAGTAACGCAATTGGCGCTCATCTGACTGTGAGGAGCAGTACATGAGCCGTTTTGTGGAGTTATGCCTACGACTTTGCACACTGCGAGGAGTTGATGCCTGTCGGACGGTTGCAAAGGACCATTGCACACGATGTCTCTGCAGTGTGTGTATGCACAAATTTGCAGTGTAGCAGTACTGGTACTGTTTTTTATGACTGGTAGTTGATATCCGTTTCAACTGCACCTTGATGCATGAGACCGAATGCAGCATGTATGTTGCACAGCCATCACCTGAGCCCTGCATAGCCACTGGGCTCTTTAGCTGGTGGAAGCATCACCTGCCTTGCCACCACCCCGTGTCAGCTTCCATCTCCTGGGCTGAAGTCGCTGGCTCCCGCTGGCTGCCCCGTTGCTGAGCTTCTTTGTTCAACTCAGCAAGCGTTAGCGTGACCTTTGGTGTGTGTTACCATCGACGGGGGCGCGGCTTACAAGCACGAAACGTGCACCACAATAGAAATTTTGAAGCCAGCCAGCCAACACCACACGCACCGTAACCAGAATCCATGCAACACCTACCAGTGAGCATAAACACACCGATGCAACAGCAATCAACCCACAAATTTATGTATCGGTCGAGCTGCTGCTGCACAGCAGGCGTGGTCACCCGTTGGACCCTGTGGCTGCATGGGTCCATATGGGAGCACCATAGATGGGCAAACGCGATGGCGCGATATCGCGTTTTTGTCCAATCGTGCCCGATTAATCGCGTTGCATTTCACATCGCGTTCGGAATCGCGTTCGAGATATGGGGGCTGTTCTCTGATGCACATATCTCACTGTTGTGTTGTTGTTTGACCACAGTCACAGCACATGTAAGGTCAGCAATTACAACGACCTAAATATAGGACATAGCAAACCTCAGTAATCAATCATTTCTGGCTCCTCCTTGCCGTCTGCATCATCTCCTGACCCTGAATATGCATCAGTATCCTCACCAACGAACTTTTCGATTGCATCCTTTGTATACACAGCGGCAGAGTAAGCGCGATGCACGATGATTGCGCTGCTCAGTGACCGCGGCCCCGATTACGCGATTCGCGATCATCGCGCTAAATATGAGTCCGGCCCGATTAATCGCGTTTTTGGCCATATCGCGCGATTTGCCCATCTATGGGGAGCACCATGCGGCCACCAGCTCCTCGCCGGCTACTGCACTAGGGTTTGACATTGTGGAAGCAGGCAAACACTTGCCGCTGAAACAAGACGTGTTGCGGCTATGAAGGCGTACTTCTCGGCCATTGGCGGCCGGGCTGCTGAAGACTCATCTCATAGTCTGCTGAGGTGGGACGAAAGTGCAGGTCGAGATTGAAGTCGAGGTCGAAGCTCACTGAATCGTAGAGTGCGACACATTGGTGCCACAAACGCATGACATGGTGGCTTGCGTGACATATCGATCCAAGCTCATGGCGACTGGAAGTTGATGTGCTAGCGTGATTGTCTGGAAGCTTATGTTGATGCTCGTTTGAGCACTACGAAGCGTATGGTTGGCCGTATTGTGGCAGGGACGCCGACAGTCATGTACGCTGCACTGCACCCACCAGAGCATGTGGTGCCAGTAGAGCAGCAGGCCCCGCTATCAGATCCACATGTATTGCCCCGACAGGCTGGGCAGGTGTCTACCCCACAAGTTTAGCTCTGAGGGAGTTCAGGTCTTCGACATGACGGCCTAGAGCGGCTCTGTGTAGTGCGGTGGGACAAAACAGCCACTCGTCTGTCCTTGTGATGTGCCTAGCAAGCATCGGCTGCAGCGTCCGTCTTGCCAGTTTTGCGTGGAGAGCGTTTTTGTGAAGTACCCAAAAGTCAGGAAAATCGACCTCAGTCCGAACACCGTAGGAAGGGCCCTAGGGGCCAATCAAACAAATTCGTGCATATATAAACTTCCTCTGTCAACTGGGGGCAACCGGGGTTTCAGGTCCCTTGAGACTCATTCTGTGGTCGCCAGCTGCTGTTAGCTGTCACATAGCGCAAGGCTGAATCGCAGCATGGTATGCATGCTGCTATTCGTCAGCGCATGCATGACAGCAGGAGCATCGTTGCCCCCGAGGGTCAATATGACCCGCCCTCTGCTAGGCTGACTGCATCCATGCTCTAGTCTCTAGTATATGAGGTGGAAGCCGAAGACAGAAGTTGCTGCCGCTCGTGTTTCCCCCTTGCAGCATTTGTGCAGCTTAGCCTCTCTTCAAGTGTTACTTATTATCGAGCCTCTGGCTTATGCTCACATTTTTTCTGTGAGTCAGGATAAAGCGATTGTTCGGTATTTGAGTGCTATTGATTGGTTGTTCTATACTAATTGTTCTATACTAGGTTGTTCTATTTGGTTGTTTTGCATGCATGTGCATCGAATGATGCTGAACCATTCAACAACAAAGCGTTCGCCCAGTGCCCAATTATATATAGAAGAAGGTTCCAAGCAACACCAGGAAATGTCGAACATGACTGTGTTGGGCACGGCCCGTTGCGTAAGACTGGGTGTTCGTGGCATATATGTCACATGTAAAATAGACACCGCCAGGACTTCTTTGTTCATGAGCAGTGACTAGAAAGGGGCTGTTCTCCCTGGAGCATGTGCCACCAGGAACATCAGTGCATGTGGTGTCTGGCTGCAACGCCACCCTGGAGGACGGCACCATCGAGCTGGGAGTCTTTGCCTGCTTGGTGTTTGACAGCACGTGCCACAATGTGCACCTGAAGAACCTCACGTTCACAGGAGCAGCTTGATATTGGCAGTCCAATCTTCTTCTTGTATAAGATCCTCCTGCGCTTCTGAAACAAACCTGTCGAAGTTCGGCAGGTTGTCCAATCTACTTGAACGCTCGATCGCACCTCACGAGTCACCAGAATGACAAACAAGCGTATTCAGAACCTCGTATAGTACCTGGTTATTCTGAGCATTGTTTCCATGGGTGCATAGTCTCCATGAGTGCTTTGTAAGCTGAACAGTTCACGTTCCGGACAACATTGCAGAGCATGTCACGCCCCTCATGCTTTCACAGCAGAGTGTGGTGAAAGCTCACAGACCGATGGCTGTGGAGAGTAATTGTGTATAGAAGACTTTTAACTGGAGAACAAGTGGCTAGGGGGAGGAATCTGGGTTCTGAATCTTTTATCGATTCGGTCGATATGCCATTGGCATATTGTCGAGTAATGAATCGCTACTGCCACCTTGAACGACGATAGGGCACCAGTCTCTTTCCTTCACATGTCATGAATGATCGATTAAGAATCAGGCAATGACTCCATCAGGATGGGAACTAAGTACCGTGCTGGCGGTTCATAATATTGAAGAGGTTCTGGTTTTAGGGGCGACTTGAACAAGATCGGCGGAAGAACATTTTCGTTCAATGTTTAACGAAATTCGCGTTGGGCACACTTTTGCAGCGCACTCATAGACCCCCCCTTTGCAAGCAGCCTGCCTCAGTCCTTCTGTACAGCACATGTGCGTCTTCAAAATCAGCACTTGCAATACTTATCGGCCTGCCCGGCACGTTCAATGTTTAAAAGTGTTCGATATTTAGCGCCAGTATGGTATCATTGATGTCATGAGTCAGGGCTGACCAAAAATTGCCGAATTCCCAAACTGCCGAACCGCCATTCATTGGCAAGGTGATACTCAGTCATGAAGTCTGTTCTAAGAAATCCTGACTGGCTCCTTTAGAGGCACAGCACTGCACATGGAGAACGTGATTTTATTGAATCGTATGTGTGATTATTCAGTATCCCTCATCGTAGGAAACATCGATAGCACCATCGATAGAACGAAACGTCTGAGAGTGAGTGGGTGAGCTGCAGGGGGGGTGGTGGTGTGCTGCGGCAGTGGCTGTAGCATGGCCTTCACCAACCTGCAGTTTCAGGGCTGCTCCCTTGTGGTCATCCATGGCGCCCAAGCCACTCTTGAGCAGGGCGGGTTTACATATGCCGCAGGTTCGCATGAGGGCATCGGCGTGCTGGCCTGCGGGGCTGCCACGGTGGTGCACGTGAACGGCTGCCAGTTCACTGGGGGCTGCCAGGGTGCTGCGGTTGTTGATGGTGCGTGCATGCGGGCCACCTCTGCGGCACTCTCCGGCATCGCTGTTGGTGGTGTGGAGGTGCGGGGCAAGGGGTCCTCTCTGTTCATGCCCCACTGCACGTTTGAGCGCGCCAGCTTATGTGTGATATCAGGAGCGCATGGAACCCGCCTGTATGCTGTAGCCGTGCGTGCCCAAGTTGCGGCATGTTTTCAGGAGCTCACAGTTTCACATGGCATGGCTGGAGTGGTGGTGGCCTCACACTCGACTGTAGCCATGACAGGCTACAACTTGAGCCAGACACAGCGGCCATGCATGGTGGTTGAGAATCCAGGCTCTGCGACCATCACCAACTGCTCCTTCTGTGACTCTGCCGGCAGTGGACTGTGGGTGCGGCATGAAGGCAGCGTGGTTGACTCACAGGGCTGCCGCTTCTTGCGGAACGATCTGCATGGTGCTGTGGTGTCTGAAGCAGGCCATCTCACTGCGACCATGTGCGAGAGCCAGCACAACAAGAAGACAGGTTTCTATGCCGGCACGTTTGGCAAGGTCTGTCTTCTTACCTGCAGCAGTGTCGCTGATGCTTGGGGTATTCGGGCTCATCTCCATGGGGCTATTGTTGCAACCGATATGGATGTCCGGAGCTGCACTGTCGGAATAGAGGTCCTGGATAGCGGCACAGTTCACAGGATGGATTGTTCTGTGGAATCAAGCACAAAGTTTTCCGTGTTTTTGAGGGGGTATGGCTCGTTTGCGAGACTTTCTGGCTGCAAGATTATGCGATCAGCGACACATGGAAGACTTGGAGTGCATGTTTTGGAGGTGGCGTGGGTGGAGCTGGAGAGGTGCTCTGTGCAGGGCTGTAACACAGGGGATGGGTTGAGGGTCACTGGGGACGGCTCCTTAGCCGGTGTGTCAGGATGCAGCTTCACACGCTGCAGGCGATGCGGTCTAGCGGCATTCAATCAAGCATACATCGTTGCTGACAACAGTCGCAGCTGTGGTTGCAGTGTGGCAGGATATACTGCTCAGTATGGGTACTTGGACCTGAGAAAGTGCAGCAGTGACTGTGACCACAGGGGCGTGCTCGTCAGCAGGGGCAGCAGACTTACAGGTTTTTTATATATATAATTTTTTCAGGTCTGTGTGTCAGAAAGCAGGCACACAGGAGTGGCAATCACGCATGGCTCGGGCACAGTCCTCAAGAGTTGCAGGATCGTGCGGAGTGACAGAGTTGTGGTCTTTTCGAAACAGGCTGAGTTGGATATGGATGACTGTGTGGTTGACCAGTCACAGGATGCTGGCGTGCGTGTAAACCAGTCTGGGAAAGTTGTGCTGCGTGACTGCCTGGTTTCTCATTCGAAGGCAGGGCATGGTCTGTGCTGTGCAATCAACAACTCCCAGGTCACAGCTGGTAACAGCCACATTTGAAACAATCGCGGTGGAGGGTGTATGCTGGGAGGCATTCCAGTGTTGTCATGGAACAGTGCATGTTGAGGGACAATGGCCAGGTGGGCTGCTGTGTGCAAAACAGAGCCGGAACAAAGCTGACGCAGTACACCAACATTGGGTCTTTAACCGGTGTGCTTGCCGGGTCTGGGTCAGTCCTCATAGCGGACCGATGCACTGTGCACAAGAGCGGTCGTGGATATTCCTTGGTCCGTGGGGCAGCTGCAAACATCACGCACTGCAGTGCAACGTCTTGCAGTCGACATGGCATGTATGTGCACGGCCCGGACACCACAATGCAGATGGAAGGGGGCACACTGTCGGGAAGCTATGTGGGCATGCAAGTGGTGTGTGGCGCTGAGGCCAAAGTTCCAAACGTCAAGTCTTCAGGGCACAGGAGTAGGGGATTCGTATGTATACACGCTGGTAGCAGGTTGCAGTTGCAGGGCTGTGAGAGCAGCGACAACGCTGGATACCATTGCGGAAGAAAGGGCACCATGAAGAGGGTCAACTGCCTGCCACAGAATACAGAGGACGACGCCATCACATATCTTCACAACTTGGCCTTTCACACACTACTACTTTGACTGGAAACTACTCAAAGTGTCTGCGTATCGGTGGAAAGAAATGTAAACGTTCAATATACCTGTGTTGATAATTCGGGCAATGTTGGAAATTTGCACAGGACAGCTCGCACCATCAAGGTCCATCCTTCGCCATGCAGTCTGCAGAAACTGGGCGCTTCAATGCTCGGTACACTTATTTTCACTGCTCAAGTTTTCCTTGACTGCTGTTTGACAGCCAATGCATCTTGACGGCCAATGCATCGTAATTTTGATACACGAGAAAGAGGCCTGCTCCATTGTGCTGCCTCCAAACATTGCGGCTGATGAAAGGTCAGAGCCACCCCTCTCTCGGTAACTTAACCTCGGTGAACTCCCAAAGCTCGCAATGTTGGGACCTTACCGAGGCCTCGGTAACCTCCCTCGAGGCACTACCTAAGGCATAGACAATTGCACTCTAGGTATAACTGCAGATTTGAAGTGCAGTTTGTAGAGAATGCCATGATCTGCCACATGCTACCAGGGAACGGACTTCCATGCTCAGAACGTTTCTACAGTTTTGGGCACGTTGACTAGTGTGTGGAGTCCACCGAATTCATACACACAATTACAAACACACTCAACCACCACGGTACATGATCCGGTCTATGGAGTTATGCCTAAAACTTTACAGACTTTCGTGCAATACCTTTTCAACACGTGAGCAACACGAAGTGTACCCAGACTTGACCTTCCGGAACACCCCCGGGGAGCAAAAGGCTCAAGATCGCCCCTGGTGATTCAGGTGCAATGCATTACAGCATGGGAGCGCAGTGTATGTGCAGTACGTATATCGGAAACGAGTTTCGCGCACCACAGCTGTGCTGACAGCGTCGCAGATATGTCTACTTCAATATTGCCACTTCATTGCTACTTCAACATCGTCTTTTTTCATATTCAGCAGTTAGGCTGTATTCTTAAAAAGAACAAAAAAACCTTAGTCACTCATAGAACATTCTCCAGCAGACCCTCAGCCACGGTTCCACCTCCACGGTCACCAAGCTGATCTCACTCGTAAACTGGCAACCCTGGGGTTTCTTCGATGAATGTAGAACCCTCTTCATCACACGGCCCATCTGTGAGGTCTGTAGGAACAAAACCATCGCACACCGCCACGCACTCATTCGGAAACTCCCTGTTGGATTGCACGTCACACACTGGCTTGAAAATAGTAGGACAAAAGCAGTCTCCCCTGTAATCTGGAATCGGTTGATCACTCCCAGGCTCCGGTGCTTGAGCACGGGTTGGCGCGCCGCAAGCCACTTTTGTGCACGCGATATCGCCGGGTGTCGGCTCACGCAATAGGACAAAGGACTGACAACCAGAAACCCTCAAGTGTGTGCGAGGGGCGCCGTTCAAATCTTGTAGCACATGGCCACACTCTGAGGAGGGAGAAGCTGGATTTGGAGCACCAAGAGATGGAGAATCACGGTGTAAATCATCACAAGATCCAGCAGTGATGTCGGCAGGATCTGCGCCATTGCAGACCGCAATGCACTCATTTGGAAACGTCTTGCGCTCAGAGACCCAGCATACTGGAGAATGAAGGTCTGAGCACTCGCAGGAGCTGCCATCATCAACTTGCGGCAGCATCGGCACGTCTCCATCTATGCAAGAAGAACATAAGATTGTCGGGCAACTCCTCACGTCCTCTCTGAGTATGCAGTCGCACCCGCAGCAAACTCGCTCCCCACCACACACCGCCTCTGGGTCTACGGCTCCAAAAGCTGCAAACGCCGCGTCTAAAGCAGACCCTGGAGTTGAGGGGACCTCCAGCACCGTCCGCCTGCTGGGAGGCATGGGCTGGAGCAAGCTCTCTGGTGCAGCGGCAGGCAGCTGTGCAGGAGGGGGCATGGCGCGCAGCGGGTCGGGGTCCCCGAACAGGATGTACTCGACTCCTTCCTCCAGCATCACGTTACAGCTGCCTGCGGTGGTGATGACAGTGATGGGCTCTCCAGCTGTGATGGGCAGGCCCTCTGGTGCGGCGTTGTTGATGATTTCCAGCACCTGCACAGCATGCTCAAAATATCTTTTCACAGTGTGTAAAGTCTTTTCAGAGTCACCAGGGTAATCTGCAGCAATAAAGTTTGATCTGGTGGAACCTCAATCCTGGGGAAGCAAGGATACCTTGCTCTCAGCTCAGAATCATGCATGAACTACTGTTTGTAGCACAATGGTTGCGTGCTTCAAACGAAATTTTGATGATCGAGCATAGCACAATATTTTCCTTTGGGCAGTCTCTATTTGAGGTGAGACTGTATACACGTCAGTGTCTTGTACTCGTACAAACCAAGGCATAACGTACCCTTACATCATCGCTGGCATAACACATCAACATCGTGCAGACGTCTGTGAAATGAGTGAAAGGAGTGAAAAGTTTTCAAATAAGTGAAAGCAGTGAAATTTCTGTGAATGAATCAACAAATAAACCTTCAGGTGGACATATGGTTCGTAGTTCGTGCTGTCCAGTTGGGTTATGGCGTGGTTCCCGATTAGTAACAACCCTGAGTGTGCAGCGCCATGAAATTTCGCACTTACTACAAGAGTCTACATGTTTGCCGTTGCTATTGCTATTGATATTGGTAGCGTTTTGTGAGTGTCGTCGTGGGTATGTGATCATGATATAGCGCCAGGCACGACTTCAGCAGTGCTGGTCAAGAAAGTGCGATCTCATGAGGAGATCGAGGCGCAAACAAGACAGAAATAACGCCGTACCGTGACACATGATCAGCTGTTTAGAAGCATGGAAAGTGATGAACAGTAAACGCGTACCGTCACATCCCAAAACAAGACATCGAATGGCCCTTCGCCGCAGACCATCTCAGAGTGCACTTGAACGTGCAGCGCAATGCTCCCCGTCCCACACTCGTCTGCATCTCTTTCTCGAATACAAGAGCAAGCACTTATTGTGTGCATTGTCCGCAGCATGAACATCAACTTGAACGCCAGTCTGAGCGCGCAGAAAGATGTATGGCGGAGCGTCATGATGAAGATGCAGCGAACACGATATCGATGCCCAATGTCTGATACAGAGTGATCCCTGATGAGACACAAGCAACCGAAACAGAATATATATACAACGCTCCGACCCGCGTATCTTGAAGGACATTCTAGGACCATGGGATGTGCATGAGCATGCGGATTCAGTTGATCATATGAGTCAGGATGCTCCGTCTGAACCTTCCCCATGAACCAAGTTTTCTCTCTTCACTGAAGTTCACAGTGAAACTTCAGACGTGGTCTACACTATTCACAGTTCCAGCACCCTTGTCGATGTAATCACACTATTCACATAGTTATAATCACTAACATGTACAGGGCTGGTAAGCATGAGGACCAACTGTGCGCACATTCGCATGTTCTGACAATTAAAATTGTGGTGAACGGTATACCAGTGTACACAGATAGTTACAGAGAACTCTACTAGTACGATGGTACTCTCTGATATCAAAGATGGCACTAGCAGGAAGGACCAATATACTCACACATGTATCCTAGTGTCTACAGAAGACGTATATGCATGACCATGCAATCACGACACTCCCCCTTGGGACTTCATGCAGCTTTCTCCCCCTTGGCCACAGCCAGCAGCTTGCAAGCAACCGAAACAGAATATATATACAACTCTCCGATCCGCGTATCTTGAAGGACATTCTAGGACCATGGGATGTGCATGAGCATGCGGATTCAGTTGATCATGTGAGTCAGGATGCTCCGTCTAAACCTTCCCCATGAACCAAGTTTTCTCTCTTCACTGGCGTCCACAGTGAAACTTCAGACGTGGTCTACACTATTCACAGTTCCAGCACCCTTGTCGATGTAATCACACTATTCACATAGTTATAATCACTAACATGTACAGGGCTGGTAAGCATGAGGACCAACTGTGCGCACATTCGCATGTTCTGACAATTAAAATTGTGGTGAACGGTATACCAGTGTACACAGATAGTTACAGAGAACTCTACTAGTACGATGGTACTCTCTGATATCAAAGATGGCACTAGCAGGAAGGACCAATATACTCACACATGTATCCTAGTGTCTACAGAAGACGTATATGCATGACCATGCAATCATGACACTCCCCCTTGGGACTTCATGCAGCTTTCTCCCCCTTGGCCACAGCCAGCAGCTTGCATGCTTGGGATAGCTTCTCAGGATTGAGCGCGTTCGTCATGCAATCAGCAAACATCACATCAGTAGACACAGAAACAATCTTGAGGTCTTCAAGGCGAACACGCTCGCGCACATACTGTGTGTAAAGTTACAGACGTACATCCATCACATTGCGCAGCAGGAGGTTGTTCACTCAGCAAGACATTCGCAACGGCGCTAGAGCTAGAGAACATAAAACACATGGAGCAACCGGCAACAAACCCCGTGGGCAAATAATCTGGAGGCACATTCTGGACCTACGTCTTGCGCTGGCATCTTGGGTGTACGTCCACTAGGGTTATAGCCCCCTGACTGGCTTGCGGCTCTTCTGCGTCCAGGGGCACATAGAGTGCGTGAATAGCAGCATAGCGCGATCGATCATTCACAACTGGTTTGTCCAGGAATCGCACAAGCGCTCTCGTTGTCACACATGACAGGACCTAGATCATAGCCCAAGGAGACAGCGGAAATACACTGATTCGTCAGCAGCAGCAGAGGCAGCATAGTACTTTGCTATCATCGTAGATTTAGCAGTAGTGTATTGCCGGCAATCACGCCAGTGCACAGTAGATCCTAGGGCTGATACAACTAGCCCTGCAGTACTCTTGCCTGTCATATTGCAGCCCCCAAGGTCAGAGTCCGACCAAACAAGCAACGGAGCAACAGAAGACGGTGCGCCTCCGATAACAAGCCTGTAACCTCCAGTCCTGAATAGGTAGCGCATAGCACGAATTGCCTGCGCCACATGCTGATCGCTAGGCTTGGACATGAAACGAGCAAGCATAGATGCAGTACAGCACAAATTTGGTCTAGTGCAGCTAGCGATGTACATTAGAGAACCGACAATAGCAGCATACGACTGCGGCTGCGGATGCTCACACTTGTCGTAATCAGTGGTAGCAGACAAAACAACCTTGTGGTCCAAAGGACTAGCAATAGGAACAGCAGCAAACTGCCCATGATCAGACAACAGTTTTTCAACATGTCTAGGTTGAGAAAGACAAATTGTACGAGCTGACCAGTCACGTTCGTGGTACATTCCTAGGAACACTTGTTCATGTAGCTCCCCCATTTCCCTGCCTTCGAAACGTTCAAGCAGTCTTCGATAGTCAGCCTGGACCTCTTCAGGAGGCCCAGTTCCCGCACAGTCATCAACATGAGTATGCAGCAGAACTACACTTGTAGGAGTGCGCCGTATGAACACAGCAGGATCCACCTGGCTGGGAACATAGCCTAGCTCCCGCAGGGTGGACAACGAGAGCCTGGTGCCAGGCGTGGGCTGCTTGTTTGAGACCATAGAGTGCACGATGCAGACGCCACACTCGTTCGGTGCCATCAGAGAAACCTGATGGCTGTGACACGTAGATTTCTTCATGCAGGGGCCCGTTGAGGAACGCAGTCTTGAATTCCAGCAGGAGGACTGGCAAGCAATGATGCGCAGCATGGGACAGCAAACAAAGGTACGCTGCAAGCCGCCCGGTAGGGGCCCATACTTCAAAGAAGTCAACACCCCATTGCTGGGTGTAACCTTTAGCAACGATGCGCGCCTTGTGGCGCTCAACATGGCCATCAGGCCGCAGCTTGTATGAGTACACCCAGCGCAGCTGAATGGGTGTCTGACCATCAGGCAGATGTGTCAGCTCATACACACTCTTGCTTTGCAGGGAGGAGAGCTCCTCACGCATGGCGGCCTGCCACTGGTCAGCATCAGGGCGGCCAAGGGCCTCAGCAAGCGTGCGTGGAGCTTCTCGCTGCCAGGCAGGAGAGCAGTGGCAGCGGTGAGGACTTCTGCATACCGGGACACAAGAGAGGTGCGAGCTGCGTCAAAGAGTATGCTCCCCCGTCGCAGCGTGAACTTCAGCCGGGTAATAACGTGCAGGAGTGGTGGACGGCACCCAGGGCCAGGTGCAGTCCACAACAGCGTCGAGGGAGAAGGTAGAGCCATCATAGCGGACCGCAGGCACGCCACGATTTTGGCGGCCTGGCTACCTTGGAGCTGGAGCAGCAGGCGGAGGAGGCATGGCAGCAGCAGCGCCCAGTGGAGGGGTGCCTGGCGGCGATGATGCAGCACGAGGAGAAGGAGGAGGAGCTGCCACAGGAGAGGAGACACCTGCGGGAGCACCCACACTCCCTGAGGCATCGGGAGCAGCTGGAACGACAGGCGAAACAGCTACAGATGTGCCGGAGACAGCAGCAGGTGTATCCGCAGGTGGTGCATGAGCAGCATGCATGGGGGCAGGCGTCTGAACAGGCCGCGCAGGTGCAGGGAGAGGTGCACCTGGGGAAGAGGGACCCTGGCCACCCCCGGCATGGCTCCCAACGCGATGAACCAGCGGCGCTGGTGGAGTGGGGCCGGGGACAGAGACCCCGACCCAGGAACAATGGTCGTATTAAACCGCTAGGAGCAATGATGTCACTGATACAGTAGATTCTCCCAGAATCGTAACAAGTTGCACTGGAGCGGTGATGTCTTTGTAAATAGATGAATCATTGATTCGGGGACTTCGCCATACTCGTTTTGAGCTTGTACCTCAGCGCCAAAATGTCGGAGTTGATTCAATTCGTTGTTTTGTCAACTTCAGTTCCGGGCCCTACCCTCTGGGCTTTCCAAACGTGTTTCGGGGCCCCCGCGGTGCAACCAGTTCCATTTGGCGACCTTTTGCGCCAGGGTTGTGCAACCCGTCGGGTTGCACGGGCGATGTTTCTGACCGGCTGCAAAGGTTTATCGATTCTCAAAGGGTCCTCCCTCTGATTTTGAATTATTTTTGGTCAACCCGTGGGTTGACCAAACAAATTGATGAAAATCGACGGACCAAAAAAGTGGCCGGGCGATTTTCATCACTTTTTTTTGTACAACAATGATTGGCGCGCACAACCAGAAGCGTGCTGTGCCCCCCCTCCAGGCACATTGTTAGGTTCTGTGCTAATACCAAAAGCGCCCGACTCAGGAATTCATGGTCGTATTTTACCGCCAGGAGCGACGATGTCATGGATCATGGATTCCACCTTCTCACCTTTACACTTAAGGGGAAAGGTGGGAAACCGGGCCATTTACGCATACAGTACCCCCCTACTCCTACAAGGGCCTCCTGAGGCCCCGGCCCCTGGATCATGGATTCCACATTTCCACCTTTTCACTGTTCCACATAAGGGGAAAGGAGAAAGGTGGTCAACAGGGCCATATAGTAGATTCGCCCAGAATCGTAACACCTATGCGGAAGGGGGCCTGTCCTTCCCTGTCCATGACCTTTCTGTTCCCGGGTTTATTGGCCCCCAGGGCCACTATACTGCGGTTGCCCATGCCGCCAACGCACGCCGGCGTCCGCGCATATGCGCAGTTCTGGCCATGCGCGCATGGCCAGAACAGGGACGTGCATGCATGGGGTGCATGCGTACAATACTGCAGTGTGAGTAAAGTTACAGGCTTAACTCCATACAAATACGCATGTAACGTACAGCAAATCATCGCATGACAACTTAGCTCGACCTCGCACAAACGCCACAATGGCGTGCATGCGTACAATACTGCAATGCGTTAGCTGTCATTTATAAGCTTGCTACATGAGCCATTCTATGGAGTTATGCCTGTAACTTTACACAACATTTATAAGCATGGCACCTATCCCAAACTTCTGCTGCCTTCGTGGGAGCACTCCTGCTATTTCTGGGATCTATATGCCCCTGCGGGTAGCTATAGGCTACAAGCGAAAGGTAGTGCATATGCATGAATCCAAATGGCCAAAACCAACGAACTTTTCTCTGGGATCTGGAAAAAAAAATCGATGCTGTTGCGAGTGTAGGCGAGAACCTAACTGATGATCCTACATGCTTGTGGGCTTGATCAGAAGAAGTAAGAAATGTCGTGCATGCCCCCGACTGCTTCTTCATGTTGCATGGTGCTACTGCTGCTGAATACGCCATGGCTGTCGGCGATTGTGTGGTTTGCCTGCAGAATTGTTCGCCCCTGCACGCAGCCTTTCATTTGCGTCCTTGATCGTGGGTGCCGTGTACCTACCTTTCCCTGGCCCACCTCTTTGGGACCGAGACTTCGGGGGTGCTGAGGCCGAAACCCTTCCTGGCTGTCGTGTAGTTTCTACAGCAGGTGTTTGAATGTGCAGCAGCAAGGTTCTCTTGCTGGAAGGCCGGGATCATCAAGGATCGCTTTGTCGTTACATAGTGGAGGATGGAGGATTGCTACTTCTGGATATTTGGGATATTTGCTGCATTTAGACTTGTGTTCAGGTAGGGTGGAGGGTTGGGTGACTATCCGAGGCGATGGGACGCTGGTGGCTTCATGCGATGTGACAGGCTTCTGTACAGGAGCTCAAGTTCCCCTTACAGACTGAACAGCAAGGTAACAGCCTAGAATTCTAAATCTTAGACATAGTACGTTTCAGTACCCAAGCACATCTCACGATTAAACCTGCTATTAGCCTGGTCGAGATGTCAAAACAGCGTGTCGTACTCAAGGTTGGAGTCAAAGAGTCTCGAACTTTTGTTCTTCTCCAGAACGGCTTTTCCAGCAAACATGACCAGGCTGCAGTGTCACCATAGCCAACCAGATCCAAACACGGAACCCATTAAACAGGAAACCATAATGGAACGGCGTAAGCATACAAATTCGTTCACATAAATGTTGGGCTTTGTCTCAGCGAGAATACATACGAAAGGTCTGTACGCACATTCTAGCCAAGTAACACAAATATGCACAGATCTAAACAAGTCTAGACCTGTGGCAAATGGGCGAGACGTTGCACAACAACAATACTAATTTACAGTTTAATTCCAGTGAGCAGTAGTAATACGTTCATGGATGGGTACCTGCGGTTGCACAACTCCTGTCGTTGTGCACGACAAGGCCCAGACTCACTCGGACAGAATCCGCACGATCGCAACGTCTCGCATGCCAAGCCAGGAGAACTTCCCCAATCAAGGACGACAGTTCTTCGAAATCATTGTCCGTACACGTACGGGTGGGATTGTGCCGAGCTCTCGCTTGAATATATATTGTTGCATGGAAACACGTGTCAAGAGTACTCCATGCCCGCGTGTACATGGCTCCAACGACGGCAAGTTGAGCCATGCGCACGAAATGTAAAGCTTTCGACGATGCTGTGCCGGTAGATATTTGTGGCAGTGCGTTCTGGTTGGGGATATGTCCCCAATACAACGTGTATAGAGCTTACATCACTGTGATTTCAATTTCTGCTTTGTCCTGAGCGCTCGCTGCAACATCAGCGAAGCTTTGATCTGTTTGCAGAGACATCTTGTCGCTGCGCCAGACGTGTCTGTCGTCTGGCCCCTGTTGCATCACGCTTGCTAAGCAGCTTCTCCGATTTCTCCTGTCGGATCCGACAGCGAACACGCGAACCATTGCTCCAACGAGAGAGCGGTGGTTTCTGAAGATGCTGTAGAAAGCGAGTTTGAACGCCTTCGGGCTTCACAGGGGCGAGGGGAAGTGAGTGCGGTAGTACGTGGGAGAACCGACTCTTCTCAAGACATGTCTGACAGCGAAGACATCGTGAGCGACATGATGTCGCTGACTTTGGAAGAAACATCGCAGGCTGAGGTGCGTACGCTAGGAACGCGATATTTTGTGGAGGTTGTGCTGCTTCCCTCCTCTCAATCACGATGCAGAAGGGCCGGTGCGGACGGAAGCTGCACCTGTTGAGTTTATGTATAGATTTCATGAATTATACACGTACTTGGTTGCTTGCAGTACACATCCACAGAAATCACGAAGCTGTTCTGCTCTGCCCAACTGGTCGTGCGACCCTTGTCACACTTGAGTTCCCGTTGTAGGCAAATGGAGTGGATATATCCGCTGTTGCTGGTCCTAGCGGTGCCTCGAATGATGACGAGCCCGATGATTGGACCTGCGCCATTTGCCTGGAGAGCGTGGCAACTGCTAATTTGGCAGTGGTGAAAGGATGCGGCCATACATATTGTGGTATGAACTGTCTGCTGGATACCTCTGTTATATTCATTCAACGTCCTCTCTTTGCTCAATCTCGCCTGCGGATTTATGTCGCCTATGATGTACAACCTCAGCATCCCTGGGTGTGTGCAATTCTCATGCAGTGCAAGGACATGAAAGTATACATAAACTCCAGGTCGAGCTACTGGTATATCAGCCCTCAAAGGAATATGCCATGTCGTTGAGGCCAGAATTTTGTCAACTCTCTTCTATCAGTCTTTCATACGTCAAGGCAGCGTGAGGGTCGCACTTTATTTCTTTTCTATGTTCTGCAGTGAACTGCATCGTGCATTGGGCTTCCACACATACAGCGGAGCCTCGATGCCCGACTTGCAAGGCCCCGTTCAACCAGCTGATGTGCCACATGAAGCTGGACGGCTCCTTCTCTCCCGCAGCTGTTGAGGAGTCAGTGGTATTGCTGGCGCGCTCTGCTTGGTTCCAAGACTGGCTAAGTAAGCGTGAACGCATGAAGCAACTGGTCAGGAGCAATCCTGGCCTGGTGCCTCCACCTGCCCAGCAACCGGTCCAGAGGAGTGAGCAGGCGCTGCTGCAAGAAGAGTGGGCGGAGGAAGCTCTATATGGTTACTTTGAGTCTCAGTATGATGACGATGACGACATTGAAGAGATGTATCTCTCCCGGGGACCCCGTATGGCCATCGGGAACAGGCCACATGGACCCAATGGATTCATGGCAGCAGGAAGAAAGCTTGCTGCGCCAAAGAGGACCAAAGGAAAAGGTAAGGGACAGGCAGTGCAGGCTGGTCCAAGTAACAAGGGGAATTCTGCCACAGTTGCCAATAACCAAGCAGCAGGTGGTCGGCGTGCGCAGCGCAAAGCCAAGAGGGCTGCCGCCGATGCCAGCGCTAGTGTGTAAGCAAGTAGGGATATGATGAGATAGCAGCAAGCGCTCTGCAGAAGTGACATCAAGTTGATGTTTCATACATAGGGAACATGTGTTACCAATATTCTCATTTGTCAGTTGTTTCAACTGTTTGTAGTGGCGTTTTACATGATCATGGCTGATGACTGTCCCTGGGACAGTGGCTGTGGTTTCTTCTGACACGGTGGCATTGTTGCAGCAGGTCGGTCCTTGTGCAATATTCGAATAGTTGGCTTTGCTGGTCGCCGCCCTTGTCCTTGCTTGATCCAGAACTGGCAATTGAACCCTGTGCATAATGTACATGGTGAGTGGCCACCTTAGATCTGTATCAATCCTAGGAAGTAAAGTGGGCCACACCTCCGTCTGGGTCCACTTCAGTCAACGGCTTTTGAATCGACTTTGAACACAAGGGGCCATCCTCTGTCCAACGGGGTGGTCCGGGAAGTGGCATCTGGGTGTCACGTTTGCACTGCACAATGTCTATGGTCTCTGGCCGGTTGCGTGGTAGGGTGTCAAAGTGGCGTCTGCTCTTGACGCGCCGTTTCCAGTCAACGTCTGATGGATGGGGCTCTCCGGGCTCTGGCGGAAGCTTCAAGTCATCTAGTGTACTCAAGGCTGCATTGCTCTGCACGGGCCTGCGTCCTATCTTACCAAAATCAGTTTCAGGTGCCTGAGGTCCAAGAATGGCTCCCCTGAGAGTGCACTGTGACTGCACAGAGCCTGGAACTTCTGACTTTCCAGCGGTTGGGGAAATGAGGGGGTTACCGATCCAGTTGTCTGCGAAGGCTTTGTTCTGGTCGCAGCGCTTCCCACTTGGCTTCTCCCACAGCACTGACTGCACACTCCACGTCATGAGAGCCGTGCTCGGAATGGTTTAGTTTAGTTGCGCTGCCGCACTATTCGAAACCCAATACAAAATGCTCGCTTCTCAGCAATTTGGCAGCTGCATGTGCAACAACTCCATCTATGCAGACGTACGCATGGTACGTACAGTTCCAGAATCACTGTGCCCTGGTGATAGCAGCATCTTGGGTGGTTGGTGAGTGGGGTCACTGAGCCCAGATTGTGAAGTGTGTTAACACCGACAGTGAGGCTCACAAGCACCGACGGACAAACAAGAGCACTACACACAACAGCAGCAAGTTTGAAGAATGCAAGAATCATCTGAGAGCTACCATGTACCTGCTGCATCAGTGGGAACAGATTCGGGCGGCCCAGCCGTTGTTCAGGTCGCTCACAAGGAAGTTTGCCGAGGCTGGGATCAATCTGCGTGTTCCCGAGCCAGCTATCACTGCTGGGCGGTGCTGCTTCGGCTTGTGAGAGGACCTGCAGTCCTTCAAACATTCATGGTGTGTAGTATGAAATCCTGTTTCTAGGTCGCGATACGCTTCTCCTTTTCCAGGCAAGCAGCAGAATGCACACAGCAGTACCTGGAACAATCCCTTCCGACCTTTTGGATCTGAGGGAGGCGTGACAGCCTTCTTCCCTGCAGAGGGATCGATTGCAGTGTGCCCGAACCATGCATCAGGTTGGTTCTGAGGATTTCGAAGCTGCAGGACACTGAACATGTCAGTCTTTGATTGCGGACATCTACTGATGTATTTAGAGGCACCCGAATCCTTTGATTCAGCTTCATCTGTCGAGGATGTGATCTTCCAACCTGCACATGCCTCAGCACGTCTGCAAGCATTTCCCTCTGCGAATGTCGTATTGAAAGTGACACGCTAGAATCGAGAGATTCAGACCATGTCTTCGATAGCGCTCAAGTGACCCGTCCTGTCCATTTGCATAGTACTGAGGCTCCTGATAGCTGTAGTAAGGGTGCTTGGGGTCTGCAAAGGGCATGAGAACTGTCCTAACAATTCTACGGGGCACATCCTGAGCGGACTTGACTGTGCTAAATGCTTGACAACCTCTGGTTGATCTATATGAATGTAGATCTTCAGCCCATGATCTTGGTTCCGGATGCATAGTTTCGTGACGCCTACTTCCTCTCGAGCAGCCAGTTCCTAACAGCGAAATATAAAACAAAAAGTCCCACTTCTAGATGTCGAGCTGATGTTGCAATTGCTGTGCGTTGTAGCGTTGTACCTTTGGCACTGCCGGACACCGAAAACAGCCAGCACAGGACACCTATGAAAATCTACCAGCACACACAGGACGCATGTGTCTCCTTATCGCTGTGCTGTGTGTGAAGGTTTGCTTTCAAACATCTGCGCTTTTGTTGGCAAGTTCAACGTGGTCCCGCAAGCCACTGGTTGAATCACGGGAGGTCATGCTGGCGTCTCCTGGAAAGTTTAGTACACTGTGAGTACAGTGCGCCTGCCACAAGTACATCAACGAAATTGTCACTCCACACATAGGACTGTAGGTGAACGACATATATTCGAACATAACGCTTAGTCTTTATCATCATTACTGACGGGGGTTCCAAGTTGATATCAACTCCTTCTGAGCATGGGCTGCACCACGTCGGTCGCTTCAATACAAACATGCCCTGCCATTCATATGAAGGAGAAGGATGCGTGCGATGCTGCTGATGATGCCACGAAGGAAGCTGAGATCACTGCAGCGGCTGTGCGCCGAGTAGATCTAGATCAAGAGGTGCGTTGCCAGGTTCGTATCTTGTCGGCTGGTGATGAGCAATGCATAATCGCTCAATGTAACGGAACTCGTAGCATTTTTTCAACCCACGTCTAAATGATTCCCTTCCTGCAGTCGAGACTTGACTGTAAACCCTACGCGCTGTGCGTTTGAATTCAAACCGATAGCGACTGCGACAGGGCGCCCTTGTTTGCAGGTGCTACAGATTACACGTGAATTAGAACGGTGTTATGTGTTGTGTAGGCAGATCATTCCGACGTCGTCGAGGTTTTTCGAGATGCCCCGGAAGCAGATATTGCACACAGTGACGCACCGATCGACGCAACTGCAGATGACTTATCTCAGCTTCTCATGGATCTAGGAACATACCAATTGTCGTGCACTGACCTTCGTGGTGGTACACTCGGATATCCAACGGCATCCTCCTCAAACATAGAAGACTGGCAAGCAACAGCAATATGGCCACATCGAAATTGCTCAATAGACGAAATTCAGGAGAACACTGCGCTATTTTCGTTGTCAAGCGAAAGCCCAGCTGAGGAACCGATGGTTTGCCTGGTGCCAGGGGGCGGAAATACACTGAGAAATGGCATATTGCAGCTACCCCCACATGCAGCAATCGTTCTCGACCACGCCTGCTGTGGATTCACCTTCAAAGACATTACGATTCAAGGTGACTGAGCCCTCCCTGAAGCCCTGTTAGGGAAGGTAAAGACAGGTCTGTTGCACAGCATACCAATCATCAATACTTCACGAGCTTCAGACCCTAGCATGAGAAGATTACGTGTTGATTTACATTGTATTCAGACCTCAGATTGGTAAAATTTCAGCTCGCGATGCTGCTGAGGGCAAGATTGGAACTCTTGCACAGTTTGGAACACTTGGAACATAGTTGGAGAAACGTTGATATATCCATAAAGTGTTTGGGAGTCCTCCGGAAGCGTTGGACAAATACTATGACAAGCTTCGAACCTACTTTGCTTATGGTGTGCAAGATCATTGCAGGTGGCATCGTGGTGTGCTCTGGCGCCAGCTGCAACGTGACCTTCTCCGGCTGCACGCTGAACTGCACACTGATAGCTTTAGCAGGTGCAAGTGTGTCTCTGGAATCCACCCACGTCAGCCCCAACTCGACACCTGATGACCCTGTCCCAATCTCGCTGGCAGCAGAAGGCGTTGCCATATTCCTAAGCGGCGCTGGCACAGTGGTACGCATGAATGGTGGCTTCACGCATGGGGGCTTGCAAGGAATCACTGTGCAGAATGGAGCTCACTTGGTAGCAACTCCGAGGCGTAAGGCTGAATATCTGGCTGAACATGGCTGCATAATGGAAAGGCCATGTGTAAAAGGTTTTGGGTTCACTGGAATCGATGTCTCCGGCGAGGGAACTACCGTGGACCTGTCATTCGTTGGAGTGGTGGCTGCAGAGGACCTCGGTGCTCATTGTTGCGTGGCTGTGCACTCGAAGAGCAAGGTTGTGCTGTCCAGAGTGGTTGCTGAGAAAGCTCAGGTTGGGTTTGAAATCAGCAGCGGTGTTCCTGCCTCGCTTCACAGGTGCCATACTGAAGGTTGCAACACAGCAGGTTTGCTCCATTCTCTCGATCCTTCTGCCATGCTTTTTCTTGTGGGTAGTCCGTTGCTGTCATGTGATAGATTCGCTTTCTGGTTGTGTTGTGTAGTACTACTTCTCATCCTTCATATTGAGGCTACTCACTTCATCATCTTCACAATCAATATCTAGGCCCAGGATTTAGGCAGTTATCATTCATGACGGGATATACTGGAGACTGTGCGTACTATCTGTGTGCTTTTCAATGTGAAGACCGTTTTGTGCATGTATGCAGGTATCCGCCTCCTAAACCAGGCAGATGCCCAGCTAACGGAGTGCTGGGTTCGCGTGAGTGCAGCAGGCACAGGTGTTGTTGTACAAGATGAAGGAGCTCGTGCAAACATCAGTAGCTGCATTGTCACCCCTGTCATTGACACCCCGGATAGCCCTGAAACTGCATCGATTGTAGCTGTAGATGCGAAGGCTGGTGCTGTTGTTTACATAAGCAAGAGTTTCCTCAAGGGTTCAGTGCTGTCGGAGGAGTCTGCAACTGTGACAGTTGAGGAGCCCGTAGAGATGGTGGACGAGAAGAGTATCCATTCACCTGGTTTGATTGGGTCTTGCACAAGAGAATCAGATGAGGATGCTGTGTGGAGGGCCCTATTGCCTCCAAGGGTATAGCCATGTGTGAGAAGACCAAAGTATTCAGGTATGCGGAGGATAGCAGGGTGTGGTCATGAACACGCGTTCAGACAGCAGGTATAAGGCGCAGTTCAAGTTGATGTGTATCAAGTTGCACGATAGATTGAGCAGATTGTGTGCTCTGATATGTTCCTGTTGTGTCCCTATAAGCTCAAATGCATGTGAGTGTCACATTGCATCTTGTGGGTGGTATCTGTATCCTTTCTGTACAGGGTGGCAGTTACGCGGGTGTAGAAGTTTCTGGCGGGGTGAGCATGCTGGTGTATCCACTGTGAGGCACTAAGTGTAAGTTGCACTGTGTATCCAGCTTCTTGCTCTTGTGCGATGCTTGCTTGTGCATGTACGTCATGGATCTTGGCTATCGAATTCATGAATATTCAGTGACAGCACGGTTGGTTTTGGATTGTTGCTTCTTTAGAAGCGCTTCAGAGCATCAGCACTTGAGCTACGTACATTACAAGGAACATCAACACCGTTTCACATCTTCTGTGAACCATAAGTTATCATGTTCAAAACCTTGCTGTACCAATCTTTTCAGGTTCATGCTGTGATTCAAAGCATGTTATTGGAATTAGTTGTTGTGTGGCAGACATGGTACTGTCAACGGAGAACCATTTTCCGTGGCACATTACCAGATTGTGATGACCATCAAAGCATTGCAAAATCCAAGTGGGCAACAAGGATTCATGTGTGCCTCGCACAGGTGGATGGAGCCAAGAGTGTTCCATGGGATTCAAAAACTGCCATAGATTGAACTATATTATGAATATATATCTGCTCTTGGTCTCACTGGTTTATGGGAGAGTAGGAGCATGAATGCACTCAGCTTTTTAGTGGCTGAGAGCGGCCCTAGAGGCCATCGGGGACTGGGCTATACCATTAACGCAAGCATGCATGAGTGCCCCACTGGCTGGGATCTGCACTCGACCTAGGCTGTAAATGATAGAATGGCGACCACAAGGTGTCCCAAGGAACCTGACACCCCCTGGGTGGGAACGCATGCTGACCAGGCAGGAACAGCTGAGCGGGTGGGCTCTCTGGGATTCACCTGGAGGCACAGAAAAGTCCTGACTGTGGACACAGATGCTATATGAGCTGAGTGCAGTGAGGTGTGATGGTGTGCTCAATCAAATATCATGCTTCCACTCCTCTCTACATTGTATGGCCGAAACCTTAACGGAAACCCGAGAATTCACCATTTGAATTCGACACAAATCAGGCTGTGCACCCATTTCGGAGTGCCTCCCACAGCAGCAACCTCTTATGGTACAGGTGACGTTACCACCGCACCAGTCAGTTGTACACAATCACCTCACACGTGATAGTACCTCAGTGCGAATTGTCCACACTTTATGGTATAGTACAGCCATCACAGCAAATCACCATTCAGGCCTTGCACACATTAGTTACGACACTTTCAAGATGTCTACGAGTCCTCGTTCCGCTGCTCTGATGGAGAGCATCACCACTAAGCGCCGTAATGTATGATTCTGCTGCTGCTCTGCTTTCAACATATAGCACTGCTTTGCACCGATAGTGCTGCGAAAGTCCTTGTCTCAGCACCTTTTGTTGAACTTTGATTGTAACTTTGTGTATGTTTTGCGGCTTTTTTGCTTCGTACATTTGTGTGCTCGTCACACACTTACATATTTCTTGCTTTACACGCAGTCACCCAACACTGCTGGTACTTACGTAGATGAGCTATTTGCAGAGGAGATTCAAGGTAGGGGCCACTGTTTTAGGCGTGATGGTGGGAGCAGCTGTCGCAATAGGCCTAGTGGTGGGTCTTCGTGATCGAAACAGCCCAGGTGCTTACTTCTCTCCTCCTAAGAACACTCACTATCTGCTTGCAATACTGGCAACAACTTGATATATTCACTGCACTAATAGCGTTCGGACGGGTTATGCAGCTAGTTCGAACTCTGTCAGTGAAACCTCGCAAGGCATTCAAGGAATCAGCAATGCTGCATCAATTGACAGGTCCCAAGATGGTTCGCTTACCACCAGCACCAGCACCTCGCCCACACCTCCAACAGTATCACCTTCCATGTCCACTCCACCAGAGGAGATTCCTCCAACCATCACACCTTCACCCTCCCCAGCCAAAGCTCCTGAGGTCTCTCCAATGCCTGGAACACCCGAAGAAGCGACGCCTCCAATAGACACGGCCCCAACACCAGCTGCTGTTCCTCCTGGAGCAGGTTCAGGGTCTCCGTGTGGCAAGTTCCTTGCTGACACGGACCTCCCTGGCCCCAACCTCCCTGGATCTGGCCAACTCACATCAACTGATGAGGCCTGCAAGGTGCTGTGTGAAAGCAATCCTCCCTGCAACGCCAGCATTCGAATTCCCGATGGACCCTGCTACATGAAGAACGTTGCCAAGGACGTTGTGGCAGTCCGCATGGATGGGGCCACCTCGCATATTGCTTGTGAGGGAAATACGAGCACGCCCTTAACAGGAACCCCTGCCAGTCCAGAGGTGCAGGAGCTACAGCAGTACTATTCCCTTGGATCCGAGTGCCCACCAGGCGCGTGTTCTTCCATACCTTTTGGCATCCAAGCCGGGCATTCCACCAGCTCCTCAATCGCATACCAACAAGTCACTTGATGGGCATGAAATCAAGTAGCCAGTACACAGCATACATGAAAAACATGTTGACTCCCATGGCCCAACATCATCATCATCATCGGGAAAATATATTCCAGCAGGTACCGAGCAACCTGGCAGGCCAACCGCTGCATCATCTTGTGATGTGCTCTCTCGTGATCATGCTCTCTTGGTTCGCTCTTAATATATTGCAGCAGCTGATCACAGTGATCGGACACGCACACCCAGCTTGCTGTCAATACGTTTAGATTTAGAGGTTGTGTTAACCAAACAAAGCTACATGTTGCTGTGCATAGCACTGCCCCTTGATCACACTGGGGCTGAGAACCAAGCACGCAAAGCGCACATCCGCACTATGCGGTCCAACTTTTCAACCTCGCATCAAGGCAGCCCTGTGATCAGCAGCATCACCACTTCTCCACCCTGCCATTCTTTCGGGCAGCTGCAATCACTTCCATTGACTGCCAAACGTTTTCACGATTTCACCGTTTCATTCAACATTCACCCGGGCAGCTGCAATGTAGTTCTATGAACCATCAAGCTGCACCCTTCCTCTAACCGACAACCTGCTTACAGTTGCGTGGCCTCAGGGGACAGGACGTGCACAAACAGCTGTGACAGTTCCTGAATCACTGCGAGAGTTCTATGAACTGGTAGATGACGGCATGTATGACCCCTCCACAAAGAAGTACTCTCTTCTCTTCAAACCTCTTCCTGAAGATCTCACGTACTGCTCCCTGGACGCTATGCTTCTCGAGGAAGTACGTGCTTATCTCTGTAGTGTGGCTAGATTGTTTTCTTACATGACAACAGGTGCAGGACACGAAAGTTCATGCTCATCACTCCGCTTTGCAACTGCCGTTCAAATTAAAAAGTCAGAGAGTGGGCAGCAAGCTTAAACGTTGTTTAGTATTCTGACTAAACAATTGAATAAAAAGAGGAGGTGCATGCTCATGAGCATCATCACTGCGCTTATCTGTCTAACACACCGGTCTCCTACACCTGCACTGCATTTATCTCTGTTTTCCTGCTGTGGCTACTTGTGGTCGCGGATTTGGTTGGGGCAAGGGGAGGCGAGTGGAGTCCTGGTAATTCAGCATGTATCTGCCGTGCGTAGCGTATGGGATGATGGATGATTACATGATAATGTTTCCAGTCTTTCGTTCTGTTGTTCTGGGTTTTCTGGATCGATGTGGATGTTTTCATGCATTGAGTGTCACATCCTAGTGTGGGAAGGTCCATCTCGTGGCCTGCTACTGGCTGGCTGGGTTGATGTTGGGAAGGACTGGAATTATATTGGACTGGCCACCCTCCCTTGTGTGGGTACTGATGTCGAATCCTTTCTCCTGGCTATGGCATGGATTGAAGAAGACCATTCTTGTGTTTCGGAGAGTGTTGTTGCAAAAGTTTGCCCTAAGGCGTCTTCAGCCAGGCGGTGGGGTATGCAAAGGGCACTTGATAGTATGTGAGTTAGTGTGTGTGCAACATCGGCTCCGAGTCTGGATCGAAGCATCATGGCAAGCGACAATCTCCTTGACCCCGTGGCATCCTATACCAGAAAGACTCTATGGAGATTGGTAGGCGACAGCATGGTCGAAATAGGAGCATCACACTCCGAACCAGATGGCAAGGTCATGTGAGTCTAGCCCAGAGCTGCCAGGGCACCCAGGAAGCTAAACTCAGGAAATTGGAATGAATGACAGTGATTTGTAGGAGTGTACGGAGCTCATGGCAGCCACAGGCACTCTGCAGGACTGTGGCAACTCACAAGGCACTGCCGCTTGGACTTACAACAGCAGCAGCAACCGGTGTGAGCCGTTTGTATACAATGGATGCGGCGGCAACGGCAACAGATTCCCTAACCAGGCATTGTGCGAGGGCTCCTGCGAAACGCCTGTCAAGGCTACCATGGGTGGCACGGTTACATTCAGTAGGGACGAGATGGAATGCTCGTTACCCCCCACGCAGGTTGATGGCAGGCCGTGTTGCACTATCCGGTTCTGGCAGCCAAACTTTGCAGGCTTCTACTATGATGACTGCTCTGCAGAGTATGCTCTTGCCTTTCCTCTTTGTTCTCTCTGGTTTAGAATCCGGCCGAGCGTTTGCGAAGCCCTGCAAGTGCTTGTTACTCCAGCAGTGGCTGGGTGTTAGCAGCATCAGCGCCAGATTCTGTCCATTTCCAGTTTTCCAGCTTCAAGTGGGTTCGGAGGTCAGATCACCTTTTTCATTGTGGGGATGGATGAGCGCTTTAAACAAGGACCAAATCTCATGATATTGCGATCAAGCATTGGCAAGTGCATGATCATCATGTATATACTCCTAATATTACCCAGTTTCTGTCATAGACATTCGGCAGCGACCAGGACTGGTCCAGGTCGAACCAGAAGTTTAGCCTTGCAAGCGCTCCTTTCAAATTCGCAGACGCTGCATCGGGAACAGCCCCTGGGCTACTTTTCTGGAGGACCACCATCATTTCGCCTCACAATCTGGCTCAAAAGTTAGTGGGCAGGAACCCAAACACAGCCCAGCAGGCTGTATAATTGACAAGTGTGATGCCTTGGAAGCTCAAAATGAGTATATCGTAGTCCCCTTACCCTTTTACGTAGTTCCTTACTTACTTGAAGTAATACTTGAAGTGATATTTGCTTACTTATTTGGAACTTGGAGCGTGCTAATGCAGGCTGCCCCTGACTGCTGATGGCATCTACTTCTTCAAGACCGAGATCCCTGGATCTGAAGAGGCGTCAGGGTGGGGCCCGGACCCACTGCCTCACATCCACTACGAGGTGAACTGCAGGGATTGCGCTCCGAATGAATTTTTCACTGATGAGTACAGGTGCTCTAATCTTTCCTTTGCACATCTGGTCCGATGCATGTATCACATACCTCACATATGTATGGATATCTATGTACGAGCTGAGGAGGCTACGTTTTGTGCAAGATCCCGAAAGAAAAGGGAGAGTTGGTTTTGAGAGTACATGTAACACCTTTGTCTTCCCAGGTAACCAACGAAATTGGCGTTTTTGTTGTGTGCTTTACTTTGCCGCGTGTCTTGACAGTCATCTGACTGCCCATTCCACCACCGTCAAGGGTCGTAAGAACAACTTTGGCTGGTGTTGGCTTGACGCCTGACCTGTGTGACTGCTTCTCACTGTGGCAGGTTGCTGCTGGGTGTTTGTGCACGTCGTCGCTTCTGGGACCAAAGGGGGCGAGGGAATCGGGTACAAAACCTTGGTAAAAATATATTTAAAACACTTCTTCTGTGATGCTGATGTTGTCACTTTTTGCCCACGTGAACTACGGTACTGACAGTAAGCCTCGGACCTGTTGCTGCACATTTTTGGTGGTGCAATTTGCGGTTGGCAAAGTACTTCCTAAGCAGTATATGCTACACATTTTCTGGTAAGAGCTGTATCAGCACAGATGTAACGTCACACCTAAAGATGGAAGATGCTGCCCCGAAAACGAGGTATCGATTCAATGTTTAGCATGTCTTGACACTTTAAGGATGCATCAGTGCAATGTTTCACGCAAGGCCTCATCGCACTGCGTGTGCTGTGCCCTTGCTCTTAGCACACCTTGGTCATTGTTATACTTGCTGGAGCCCAACATTTGCTGCCGGTAAGGTAGTTGGTTTCTGTGTTGGTTGCATTTGGACGTTTGTATGCTTCCCCATTTACTGGCTTGCCATTTTACAAGAAGGCCACAGGTGGGGTGAGGAGGAACCACAGAAACACCAGAAGAGAGGCAATAGCCTGCCATGTACGTTGATGAAGGGCTTCTACTACTCTTTGCAGATACTGGAACAAGTTCTACACCGATGAGATCTGCTTGTTGCCATCCTGCTACATCCAAGAACACTTGAAGGCTGGGCCTGAACACAAGGCGCAGAAAGAGATGGTCGATGGGGAGCTGCGATACACGTACCGCATGTCGCTGCCTGCTGCTGATGACCCCCGTGGCTTGAGCAAGCTAATAGGCTAGGTTTTCTGGCAGGCAGTGATCTTGTAGACTGTTATAGACTTGGTTTACCCTGGTGGGTGATTTCCGTGAGTATGTTTGAGTTCGAAGGCTTAGCTCTGGAGATGTGAGTTGCGCTTTCTTGGTGATTGACCAAGGGTGGGGAGATTGCCATGCTTTGGTGGTGTCAGCGAATGCAAGCAATACCAGATGGTGATATCTGAACCAGGCTGCTCAACTGTGACCCCTGATTGCCTTGAAACATGCTGCACGGTCACAGAGAGAGGTCGCATTAACTGTGACACAATACATAATGCATTGACAATTACCGAACGCTTAGAGACGCTTCTACACACTCTACTTTAGGCGTCTGAAAATGTTCGAGCCTATGATCTGGGGGAATGGACAGCAGCATCATGATCGATCAATGCACTGAAGGCCCAGGAGTTCCTTGTGGCCACCCTGCTCATGCTAGCATGCCTGCGTGAGTGAACGATTGCCTCTACATTACATACGATCAAAGGCTTCATTTCTCGCTTGCCGTGGAGGTCCAGTTCTTCCATGGGAGCAGGCTGTGCAGCCTTGGTTTCAGAACTGCCTTGGTGGTGTGTGGCACATCTGTCCACCTGTCTACACAGTGCAACGACTGTTGTGATCAAAATTGTAGTACATTCTACCAATTTCATAGAAGATTGCAGTGTAGTTGAAAGTCGCACAGTTCTGTGCTGACTGTGAGTTGCTGGAGAGTGAACAGAGCGCCAATTGAGAAGTCCATTGCCAAGCAGGACCTCATGCGTCTATCACACTGCTTCATCCGCTTACAAAACTAAATCCGGAGGAGGTTTGCTTGCCCATGATATCCGTTCAAGCTGCCAACGGCAAAAGACCATGACTCGTCCTATTCAACCAGCACTTCGCAGAATTTAAACTTCCATGGATAGCCCATATCGAGCGGCATCAACACGCACTTCTTGCCGCCCGATCTCTCTTGTGCGCAGCATTGTTCTGGCAGCTGCGTTTGTTGTAGGTACGCTCTATGAGTGAACTGCTGTTGAGCACAAGTACAGGAATGCGACTACGTTGCACCCGCATATCATGCACGATGTTATCCAAAGGAATGTTTGTGCAGGATGGCTTACTCTGAGTAGGCAATTCGGGCGAAAAGCACGGATCACCCACTGCCCTGCAAAGCTGGAAGCAGCTGGAGTACATGTGGGCAAACATGGAGATATTCAGCTAGAGAATGCTGACAGGCAGCAGGCCTACGATGAAATGCATGCGAGTTTGCTCACGAAAGGGCTGCAGCTGGGTCAAACCATCACCCAGGGCCTTGTCATGGATGACCTGTTCCAAGTGCGCCATCTCCTTAGCTGTTGCAAATCACTACCCAATTCGGCGCTTTGATACATGAATGCCTTGCATGGTGCCGTTTGAGTCGCAGCTGAGGCCAGCTGTTGCGGTTCTGGAAGTCCCTAGTGTGGTGGTTCTGGGAAGATCTGTTCAAGCACTACCTACAAAAGCTTTTGGTCGAGAAACCTCGCCTATGAGCGTTGCTACGACTATTCAGGGACCGAACTTGTAGATTATGCACGCTGTATGCAGGCAAATAGCGAACATTAGGTTGCAGCTGTGCAGTGCTGACAAGTGGAGTGATATGTTGGCACCCAGCAGGAAGCACCACGCAAACAATATGTCTAAACTGCACTTATCCTACCAAGCTGATGTTGATGCAGATCAGAGACGGGGTTGTGCAGCCACAGCATCACACGCTCGATATACCTGTCAGGGCTATAGTGGCACCCATCATGGACGATGGAGTAGCAAAACGAATCCAGGAGTCGTTTGAGAAGTTTATAGGCCCTTTGGTGTCTCCGATCGGGATGTGGCCGCAGAACAGCAACTTGTATCATGTCACTGTATGGCATGCTAGCCCCCATCAGGTGCTCCAGCCCCTCGTAGCAGAAGAGCATCCTGTGAAGCTCTTCTCATCAAACCAGAGTTTATTTACAAACCTGAAAGGTAGTAAATAGGCATGAACCCAAATAGCCAAAATCAACGAACACAAAACATCCAC
>JAUMHD010026206.1:0-39821 GCA_032359135.1 Ulvella scutata | reverse complement strand
TTGTGTGTGTGATGCTGACACTGCTTGATGCTGCGTAAGCACCCCCCCCCCTCGCCGCTGTGGCCCCTCACCGCCGCCCCCGCCCCACCGCCCCTGACCAGCACAACCAGCCCCCTCGCCGCCACCGTCCCCACAGCAGCCTCTCCCTTCCGCCCCTCCCCGTCCCCCGCCCCCGGCGGCCCCCGCCGCTGGCCCCCCAAGTCCCACATTGCTGCCACCTCCTGGGCCCCCGCCCTCCCGGCATCACCCCCTCCCTCCCGCTGCCGCCTCGGCGCCCCCTGCGCGCCTCCCCTTTGTCAGGGCCTGCTCCCCCGGCTTCCGGGCGCCGCTTTCTACCGATCCCACCGCCGGTCGCCGTGCGCGGCGCCCACGGCGGGCTTTGTCTGCGGCCTTGATCCTGTTGTCTTGTGCTGTGGTGGCGGTGCTGATCTGTGCTGCTTGTGTGTGACTGCGTGGCGCTCTCGCTGGACGTACTCAGAAAAGTACTCGAATCTTGTGAACATCCGCATCGACAATCTTCAGTTAATGTTCCCTCGCCTGGGCCACCTATTGTGCTTTGCAACCTTGTGTTAAACCGGTTAACGTTCACGGCCCATCTATTGCGGCCATGCATGCAATAGGTGATGAACGTTCATGAACCACATGCGCATCGCAGCCATACATGCTAGCCGGTACGTGCCTCTTCGCCACGCAGCCCTGCCGGCCCCGGCCTCCGAACTGTAGTGTGAGCGGCCGGATATTTTCGTATTGAGGCTTTCCCCTCCGCGTGCGCACGCAAAGTGGTCACATAATTACAGCGACTAGGACGCGCGGTCATTATGCATGCAATTGGTCATGTTCAAAGCTGTCCAAACGCCGGAGAGGCTCAAACAAAGAAGAAAGTACGGCCAAGTCAACCACGCATCAGACGAAATGAGCAACCTTGGACACGCACGCCAAGGATGCAGCGCGTTGTGTGGGAAGTGGCATTGGGTGACACAGTGCGACCGATCAATGGCATGTTGCCAAACTCAACTCCCGCGCAGAGCCAGCACTCCCTCTGTCACTTGCTGGTTGATATTTCAGACCAACTCAATCACACTACTATAGCTCGCACTAATAACTATAGCTATAGTCACCATGAATGCACTCAGCTTTGTAATTACTGAGGGCGGCGCTAATGGCCATCGGGGGCTTCACTGCCACTGCAGTCATGATGCATCCATCACAGCCCGTCTGGGACCTGCTTCTTAGCATCTTGCCTAGACTGCTAGTGACAGTGTGACGACCATAAAGGCTCAAAAGGGACCTGAAACCCCTGGGTGGGAGCGCATGCTAACCAGGCAGGAACAGCTGAGCGGGTGGGTGCTCTGCGTTCCACCCGAAGGCACAGAAAATGTCCCTGAGCGTGGATGCTGATGCTTGTGTAGTGAGTACAGTGATGTGACAGGTATGATGATGGTGTGATCTTTCAATTGAAATCACAGTTCATGGTCTTGGGATTGACCATGAACTCAGCCGCGGGCCCGTGAGCGTTAAAGTGCTTTTACCACGAGGTCCCGGGTTCGAACCCACGTCCGGCCAGATCCACCTCTCGTCTTGTCTTCGAGCTTCTAAGCTGGGTGCGTAAAGGGTCTCTGGTAGTTTCCCCTTGAACGAATTGCATGAATTCCGCCACTGTGGCGCCGAGGCCGAAGCTCAAAACGAGTATGGCGTAGTCCCCGAATAGTTTATTTATTTATTTATCATTGCTCCACACTTCTCAGTAATGTATGGCCGAAACCTCCGTAGAAACAGGAGAATTCGTCGATTGAACTCGATGCAATTAGAGATCGGACACTGATTCATGAATTCAGACACAAAGATGGGCATGCAACCATACGCAAGTGAAATATGTGGCAGATGGCCCTCTATAGATCTGCAGTCCTGAAGAACAGAGTACAAAGCTGGTATAGATCCAGGCAGAACTTGCAAGGCAACTGACTTTCGAGAATGCAAGGCGTCGGCTGTCGCTGCCTGCCATCTCTGATAGGGTTCGTAGCCATGTCAACGGGCTGACAGAAATGATACTGGCACAAGGATTACGGATGTGGAGAAGGTTGGCGCTCTGCACTTGGCTACAACGGCTAGAGCTGGAAAAAGCAACAACAGGCAAAAAAATTCCTTTGAACGTCTCCCTGCCCTATTCCTCCAGCTGTGCGAACTCATGTGCCCTAAGATGTGACTCGTGCAGCAGGTCGATGAACTCGTGCAGTAGCCTCACGACGAGGCTCGCACGCTGCGCCTCCTTCTCTGTCATCTGCACACCAAAACATGCTCCGTACACACCAGGCACATGGGCGCGCACGACAGAGCTTGCGCAGGGGAAGCTGGTGTACAATTTGGAAAGGTGTTCAAAATTGTACGTCGTTCTGTCAACAACAACAATCAATCAATCAACAACTCGAGATTCAACAGAGGAGGGAAGGAATGCAGTATCCCAATGGCATACAAGGGGCTGTCAAAACGGCTGCAACATCTTATGCATCATCTCATCCACTCCTGTTGCACAAACTAGACCAGAGCAACGGCTCGTGCTCGTCTACATTCAGATGGCCGCGCGAGGGCTTTTTCTGAATATCTGCCGCAAACCCCCGCCGCCCCTCCACGCACGTGGCCCCTCATGCACTCATGCAGCTCTCCGAGGGCGGCGCAAGAGGCACGGGCACGCGAGCAGCCACCAGCAAAGCAATGGCACAGCGTGCACTCATGTAGCTCATGAACGAAAGCATACCCCTTGCATGATCTGGTGGGCGGCCTTGAGGCGGTCCTGCATGTCCTGGCTGAGGTCAGTGCCATCCACGCCAGCCAGCTGCTCAGACAGGTTGGGCAGCAGCAGAGGCGTGAGCGCCACCCAGATCTGCGCCACGTGGTTGGGGTGATCGGGGAACTGCAGGCCCTGCAGCGCCTGGTGGCGCCACTCCACGCAGAGGGGCTCGTTGCAGATGACCATGAGCGCGGTGATGACCTGCAGCAGTGCCTTGCTATGTGGCTCGAAGCTCAGCAAAGTCAAGGGCGCAGCACAGAGTACGTGCGGCGCGGATGGCAGCTGCGTAAGGTACGGGGCCATGCTGTCCACTGCACCAGCACACAGCCGCCTCCATTTGCATCGACCATCTGCATGCCGCACCCTCACCGCTGGGTGAGAGCGCAGCGTTTAGAAAGCAGAATGCGCCAGGCAGCATGCCCCCCCCCCCCCTGCGTACTCAGGGGCAGCACTACAGCCCAAGCACTGAGATGTAAGAGTCTGGTAGCACTGCATGCATGCCACCAGCGGGCCTCTCTGTAGTGCTTGTGGTTCTTGATTCTACCTAAAGCGCGTACTTTGCACAAGAATAGAATCTGGTAGTGTCTACAGGTGACTATTAGGAGTCTGTAAGGGCACTATAAAAGCACAATTCCTGATATGTGGTGGGAGCGGATAATAACCGGGGGAGGTGGGGGGGGGGGGGTACCTGAGCAGCGGCGCGGGGGGGCCGGCGGTACTTGCGCAGCTCCAGCAGGGAGTCCTTCACCTGGCGGCTCTGCATCTTCACCAGGATCTGTGCCCGCAGAGCAGCCAGCTGCTCCAGCTGTTCCTGCAGACACATGCAACACGCACTCTTCAGTGACGGCACTGACGCATGCTGGCCGTGTGCGGCGCGGCACCACCAATTGTTTTGAACAGGGATGTGGAAATGAGGGTTCTGCATAGTGAGTCAGTTCTGCAACTGTGTGCAGTAATTTCTGGGGGCTGGGGGGGAGACGGTGAAGCGGCACAGCAGGCGGGCACCTTGATGGCGTTCCTCTTGGAGACGTTGGTGAGGCCGATCAGCTTGGTGGCCGCACGCAGCTTCTTGACCTGAGAGCCCGAGGACGATGTAGAGGCGCGGCTGCCAGGTGTGGTGCAGAGCGGCGGTGTGCCGGTGTGGTCGGAGCGGCCCGCCAGCAGCTGTGCGAGGGTGGAGCCCACTAGCGACACTTGCACCGCCTCATGCACCATCTCTGGGGGCTGCATCACCACGTTGCAGGTGTCAGTGTGCACTACCGTGTGGATTTCAGAGGAGCGGCTCCCCTGTGTCTGCTGGGAATTTGTGAATTGCTAGAGATCTTATATTGAATCTCTGTTCATGCAAACAGGAAAGGCGGTAAGCAAGGGTGTCGGTGAGCTGCCTAACAGTTCAGGTTCCAGTGAGTAGTCACATCGGGGACAGCCCCATACTCATCGTGGGCATGGGAATCATGGAGGTAGCCCAGTGGACTATTTGGTGGAAGCCAGCAGCATTTAGGCTGCCGGTTGTGTGAGAGCGAAGAGGTTCACAAGTCGCCCTCATGGCAAAATACGTGTTGGCGGCAAGATACGAACTTGGGCGTGTAAAATCAACAAGTACACACACTTCAGCACACGTGCGCTGGTCTGCCCACACAGGCACATCAAAGGGGAGCCAGAACGTGGTGGGCGCGTGTGCGGGGAATCAAGGCGGTACCCAACGCTGGGTTGCCATGGTTTGATGCATTCGCTGTGAGCAGCGTTGAGGGGGCGCACCGTGCGGACTGCGAAGGGGTCGCCCATGATCACGGTGCCGCCTGCAGACACGCGACCCACCGCATTGCCATCTGCATCGCGCACAATGCCGTCCGCGTCCTGGCTGAGCCCATCCATTGGAGAGTTCCTTACGGCGCCCACGAGCTGCCCTGAGTTGTTAATCACAACCCCGGAAGGTGTCAGGAAGCCAGTGTTGGCGCCGTCCTCAGTGGAGATGACGCGGCCATCAGTTTGGAGGAAGCCGATGGGCGTGCCGTTGATGCCAACAACGTTGCAGTGAGGCTTGACGCCGCCGAGGTTGAAGGCTCCGATAGAGTTGAGGGAAGAGTCGAAGACGCAGCCATCTGGCATCACGCTGCCCACCTGCGCGGCACCTCTTGCTCAACTGGCAGCTGCCTGACATCTGGAACTTCCACTACTTGACGTGTGCAGCGCCAGGCAAGCAAAGTTGGGGAGTGCGGAGAGGGCAGCTACCAACCGGCGCAGGTCTTATGATTTCAGGTGAGCCTAGATTTTAAAGTTCAGCTGTGGGACTGGAACATACATATGAGGGGACTACGCCATACCACCAGCAAGCTTGCTTGGCCTCGGCCCTGAATGTTGGGCAGATACAAAAAGATGTCATGAATTAGACGAGTTATGACTCACTTCTAGAAGATAGCATGATCTGAGATAGTGTGCAGCACATGCAGACAAATGGTGTGCGCAGTCCCATCAGGGATGTGCAGGTACACCCCACCCCCATGCACGGTCTATGGCTTCAATGCCATTGAACACTAGAAGTCAGGGAGAAGTGTACCTGGTGACCTGATCCGTCCACAACAGCCTTGGATGGAAGAACATATCCTAGGAAGTTCCCGTCTTGGTCTAGTGCCTGAGGCAGCCTATCAGAAGGTCCCTCAGGCTGCTCCACGACCTCAGTGGGCAGCAGCTCCTCTCCTGCATCACCAACCACACAGCTGCGCCTGCAGCACCACCATCCCACACCCTCGCCATCAGGCCCAGTCACCCGTAGGTCGTTCCAAGCCACGCTCAGGTACCTCGGCCTGCCCTGAACCTCCGCTTCTTCACCATCTGGGCTGCACGCCTCAGTATCACCCGCATTGCTGCCAGGTGTCTCATGCACAGCGCCAGTTACGACCTTCAACGTCAGCAGCGGCGGGGGGAGGCCCTGAATGGTGCCCATGTGGGCGCTGCCCTCACGCCACACGTCTGCGTGGCAGCGCGACGCAGAAGGTACTGGGGCCAGGGCTGTGTCTACTATTGCTCCACTTGTAGACACAGCTGCAGTGATAGACCCTGTGGAGCTCCTTACTGACTGTAGGGCGGAGACGGCGCCCATGACGCTGCCGGAGGGGCTCCAGAGCACGTTGTGCTTGTCGATCGTGCCGATGTCTGCTCCTGCATCGTCCATGCAACCGTTGTTAGTGCTCTGCCATCAGCGAGATATCTGGTCCACTTACTTTCTTGACCTCTTCGTTGTACGTAGCAGTGGTGGGGTTTGTGTTCATTTGCATCTGGATATTGGGTTCTTGCACATTAACTGTATTTCCGGTTTTCAAGGGTCTACGTGGTCAGAAGTTTGCTGAAGAATACTTTCATGATAATACTGCCGTATTACTCGAGTAAACCGGTGGGTTGCTATGCCTTTTGCATTTTTGTACTTAGGTTCTTACAGATGAGATCTATGCCCTTCAGGTTTGTAAGAAGTACGTAGAGGTGTCTAGAGGTGTCTCATTTACACAAAAAACCAAGCAAACTGTTCGAGAACAAGAGGCAGAGGGCCTTGTGCCGCCACCACAGGGAAGGGGTCAATGATGTCAACAGAAGGAGAGGGGAGAGGAGGACACCTGTGCTGCTGGTCACGACGCCCTCTGCGGATATGTCACCGATGACTGTGCCCTCAGGGGACACGACTGCCAGGCCAGCCGCAATCACAGGCACACAGCTGCCAATCACGCTGCCATCTGATGAGTACACCAGCCCATTGCTCTGGTATCCGCCATCACCGCTCACAGCAACAGCCTCGAGGCCGCACTCTGCATGGCTGCTGTCGCTGTCAGGAGCGCCGTCGTCGATTGCAAGCTTCCTGGAACCTACAACCTGACTTTGCGCATCCAGGATAACAGTAGTGTGGACATCAATCGTGTGACCATCCGAAGCCCCTGGAACGAGGCCTGGAAGGCCGACGAGGCCACCTTGTGCGCAGCGTGACACGGCGACGCCCTCTGAGTTGCAGACGACCCCGCGCGCATCCTCGTAGCCCACCACGAGGCCCTCGCCGTCCCTGTATGCTGGACAGGGCCCTTTACAAATCATAGAGCATGGAACAGAGGTGCATAGTGCTTGCGGTGTATTGGGTACAAGTATCTGGGCAGGCGCATCCGAGCATGCTATGTGGGACTTCACCTCCGCCTGCCCTGCGTACCCCGCAGTATGCTCGCAGCATGATGCATTGCGTCCATGAAAACAGGATGAAAAGAGGTTAACAATTTCTGTACTGATTGCTGCACATATATTCTTCTGACTGTCAACAGGTCGAATTATGTTGAATCTCTGGCACACCTGATAGCGGCATTCGCATGCGGGGCTGAGCCAACCGTGACCCCTACCACCTCACCCTCTGCGGTGGTCATCAGGCCATTCTCGTCCATGTCTATGCTGCTGTCCAAGGGTTCATCCTTCACATGCTTGACGAAACCTTGCTCATTCATCACAGCAACAAGCTTGCCGGAGTCGTCCATGACGGCCATGCCACGTGCAGCGGCCCCCACCAGCAGCCCGTCTTCCGTCTTCACTAGACCATCCGGCTGCATTATAGCCTTGCAGCTGCCGTTGAAGTCCACAACGCGGCCATCTGTGAGCACCTGCCCAAGCACTTTGCCTGAGGGCCCGATGGCGTAGGCAAAGTCTGGCGGCAGGCATACCCGAGCCGACTCTTGCTCTGCAGGCAGAGACGTTTCTTTCTCATCAACCACTTCAATCATTCACACCCAAATTTCTTGTGTCCAGGTACTATCCGAGTATAGCTGTCATCATGCACAACTGGATTGACGAAGCAGGCCTTCCTGCGTGTTTGTGCAGTGCCCGTCCAGTTCATTGACCCAGGATGCCTGGACTATATCCATCGTCTTGCGTAGAACAGCAAACAGAACGTGCACATCTACAGCAACATGTTCATGGCATTTCAGGTGGGTGTTCAGATCGCACCAGCCTGTGCAGCACCACGGAAAGCAGCATCAGTGATATCTTTGATGGAAACCAGCTCACCAGCCTGTGCTTCCTGCACGATGCTCTGCCCTGCGTTCAGAGCACTAGATCCATCATAGGTTCCAACAGTGCAACCGCAGTCATCCACCACACGTTTATGGGAGCTCATGTAGCCGAGAAGAGTGTCATCATTGACGCATGATCGAACCACTGCTGCAGTTACGATACTCTCAGCTGCTTTGTCCACGAATTCCTCCGAAAGAGGAGCCCCAGACTGCCTGAGCACTTCCCCATCAGCATGCGTGACCTTCTCCACTGTGCAAATGGTGGCCCCATCAAAGTCCACCACTTCAAGCCCGTTGCTCGCCAGGTGCCCAACCACTGCCCCACCACAGTTCACTGCAATCTCACCGACAGTGAACACCTCTGGTTCTGTGGTGCCAATCTGTACTGCTGTGATTGCAGAGCGTGATGCAGCGTGAGCTGTGTCCAATGGCGCTGCATGCTGCAGCACTGCAGCTGCAAGGTACTCGCCAGCTCTCTGAGCATGGTCTTCCCCGGCGCCCTGCACAGGGTTCCTGCTCGCTCCATGTAGTGATCAAGGATAAGCTGACAGTTTCAAAGACTCTTCACAAGCAGAACTGGCAGATAATGAGCAAGTACCCAAAGACCTAGATGCAGCGTGCATACAAAACAACAAGAATCGCAACAAGAGCTCTCAGTCTGAAACTAGACTACACCAGCTACTGCACCAGCGGTTGGCAGATGCACAGTGACACCGTGTGGAAGCTGTGCCCAAGGCAAACCACGATGTGAGAGCGAACACACTCCCAAGGTGCACCTCATGCCGCCATCCCCTAGGGACTGGATGGGAATCTGTGCGTTGCTACACAAGGTAGCAGAATCGGTGCCACAAGGGTACTGCCAAGATGAACATTTTCAAATTCTTCAAGCGAGAGACGCACCCTTGTAGCTCCAAACAGCGCCGCCTGAGGGAGCACCCCTGCGAGACGTGCATTTCGTATCCGGGTCTCGCGTTCCAGCATCACCTGCTTCACAGCTGCAGAGTTCACTCGTGTGTTGCTGAGCGTGGCGTCCTCAAACGTGCTTCCACGACCATCTGCGACTATCGCAGCGCCATCTGCAGTCAACCCGAGAACAGTGCCAGCTGCAAAGATAGGACTACCATCGTCCCTCGTCGCGATAACAGCATTATGACCCACTTCCAGCGGCTCTGCGCCTGGCTGTGAAGCGAAGACGTAGCGTTTGGTGCCATCCTCTCCAACCACTACCTCTGGCGGCGGAACCACGCCAGGTGGTAGTGCCACTGTGGCGCCTCCAGACGTTCCAGACACGCCCATCTGGCTTGGGGTGCTGTTCCCGAGCCCATTGTGCATGATGGAGGTTCCCCTTATCGAGTTTTCCACTGGAGGCGTAACTCTTCCACATCGCTGGCCACTTGAGCTGCGGCGCGCAAACATCGGAGAGCCGTTGGCGTCCAGGCCTGACAGTATCTGCAGAGGATCATCCGCGAGCGCATAGATCGGATCTCCATTAGCTGTTCTGCCATGTATCACCACACGAGTACCATCCGGTAGCACGAAGACCTCCTGCCCAGCAGCATTGAGTCCTTCTGCAGGTTGCACCTGCAATGCGGAGGGGTTGAAGGGCGGGTGGCCTGCTGCATCCAATGCAGGGGACACTTGACCTGCACCATCTGCTGCATTGTTATCAGTGCATGATTCGCCATGTCTGAGAGCTGCTGTGGCAGAGCTGGTTGCGTCGCCAAAGATAGGGTAGCCAGATGCATTGATCGCGGTGACGATCTTTGATGGGTTGTCTGCACTTGCATAGATTGGAGATCCGTCCGTGTTGTAGCCCACAAGTATAACCTTGACACCATTGGTAAGCTGAATGATCTGCTTGCCATCTCCAGTCAGGCCGCAGGGCAGCCCCTGAGCTACGATCCTTGTCATCTCGTCTGGTACTGGAGTCATTGGTTTCGAGCAGTTAGCAGCGGCTGCAGACAGAAGCTCCGCTGCTGTTACAGCTCCTGAGGCTGCGCCAGGAGAGGATGATGCGCCTAGTCCAGCATGCTGTTGGACAAGCAGGGAGGGCTGGAGAGCTGGGAGTGCGGCACTCGTGAGGGGCTCGCCATTCGCGCCCCTGGGAATTCCCCCTCTGGAAATTACATCTTGGGCCAGTACTGAAAGAAGTAGGCCTTGTTAGTGTCATGCATTGAACACAAGAGTGATAGGGTCTGATACAGGATTCCTTACTCCCTCTGAAGGGGGGAAGGGTGAAGGGAGGTGATCTGAGGCAGGGAGCTCACTGTGACTTACCTGATCGCAGAACAGTGCATCAAGATACAGTTGAATGCATGAACCAGTGACGAGCAGGCAGAGGTGACGCGCTGTGCATGCTGAGGGAAAGCACACCTACCAGATCTGCATCCTTTTCCTCCAGCTGCGCAAGCAGTGAAGCAATCATGTTCTCGTGCTCACGCTTCAGCTCTGCCACTTGTGCAGTGGCTTTGACGTCGGACGTTGGCTCGAAAGGAGCGGTCACAAGGGCATTCAGACTATCGATACGCCGCTGTAGTACCTGCATGGCAACTGCAAGGTATTGTTGATAAGTAGCAAGTATGTAAGTGGAAGCAGGCCAGCCGCTTTGCACTGTTGCAGGGCTGGTGCCATCGTTAGCTGTAACGAGGATTCAAGAGGGAGAGTAGAATCACCTTTTCACGGGCTTGATGCTCTAATCTAGCCTGCTCCAGATGATTTTTAAGACTAGTTTGCATTTCCTGCTGGGCATGAAGCAGCTGCTCCTTGTGCACAGATGACAAGTCCTTCAGCAAGGACTGACATAGCATTAGCATTGGCTTCAGGTCATGAATGGACCGTGGCCTCATCGCTTCTGCCCACATCTTTATAATGTTCAGGTCCACAGATTCAATGGGCCTGCTGCTGAATTGCTGCCACAGATCAAGTGATGTGTGCTGCAGCTTGTCCTGAATCTCGATGTGTGCGCGGGTCATGAAAGTGTCCGTATCCTTACCATTCTGCTGTGTTTGCAGCCTTCTTTGCGGCTTGAGTCCCCGCCCAAGTCGCCAGGGTGTGGCACCTGGTGGTCCTGCCCCATACCTGGCGTAGAACATGCGTGTGTAGGCTTGCACATCTCCAGCCCACACGGACGTGTCAACATCAGACTGCACAACAGGAAACGGAGGATATGATGGATATGAAGGATATGAGCGAAGCACAGTGATCATATTTGCGTCAAGTTGGGAATTGTGTGCGCAAGTTCCTGGTGGGGCAATGGAAGAACTTACTCATGTAGATAGACAAACGGAATTACGGCAGAACGTACCTCAGACCAGTCTAATTGTACATCATAGTGCTTATAACATGCCAGGCTGTTGCTGAGCGGAGGCTTTCTGGCATCGGGAGCGGCCAATTGTCCTCGAGCTCCGGGCTTCAGAGGAGGGAGACATGCTTGCTGGGTCTTTTCCGTCACCTCTGGCATGCCATGTTGGAGTTTTGTCGTCTCGAAGACGGTGTGGATCGCCTGCTGAGGATGTGAAGGAAACAAGAACCTTGTGTGCTCATCACTCATTGTTGTCCTCCCGGTCAGTTGCCCAGGCGAAACAACAAGGCTGAGAACTGATGTTTCACGACCACATCTTCAAACGTGACCGAGCTGTTGAACAACAACAGCGTGGGAAGAGAAACCTGGCGTGGACTAGACACTGTGCTCCAGTTGCTCGCGCATGTTCCCCACCCAAGCATCGGTAATCAGGAGGCTATTATTCCACAGGTTCTAAGTGACCTTCGATGTAAGTGTTTGGGCACGACTGTTCTCTTGGGTGTGGTCACCCAGAAGTGTCGTTTCGGGTGTTCTCGCTGGACCATATTCAACAGAAAAGGCTGTGAAGTACGCTATGCACAATCGCCACGAATACACAGGAGTGGCCGACAAGCTGGAAAAGCATCCGTGTATGCTTGAGTAGATAGTGAATGCAGGAACAGTGGTAGTCCAAGGAATTCCAAACATGTCCAGGAACTGCTCGACGAGCAGTTGTTCATCATGACTGCCTGATCAGGCAGAGTTGCTTCACCTGACAGCCACGAACACTATGCAGCATGCTTCACGCTCCGGCATTGTCAGCAATACATTGCTTACAATGCCGGCATCTTGCTTGCCGATTCACATGCTTCTGGGGAGTGGCTTGCATGCTGAGAACTCTTCTATTCTTGGGCTGGAGGTTGCAGGAGGGCATGCATCAATTTTACATGCATGCGGTCGTGAATAAGAGTCATGGCCAGTAACTTCAATTCATGGAATGGCACATTTGAATCAACCGCAGATGCAGCCCACCATGATCATGAGGGAAAGATACGTTGCACCGTACTTGCCGTCTGGAACCATCGGGGCATGCCCGCCTCAAACGCGCTTCTAAATAGTTGCACTATCTTGAGGGCCACAACGCAGTGGGGTATTGGTGGGGACTGCAGCGGTGGATGCAGGAGCAAGGACAGCAGAGTATCAAAAGAGCGTCTTTGAGGGAAGCTCTTGATATAACGTTACAAACCGAAAAGGTAGTGAGGGGAGCCATGGTGTGAAAGTGGGGGTGATTGGCAGAATGTTCGCTGAGTGTGAAGAACAGCACCGTGCAAGACAGTAGCAGCACACATGCAGGAACGTAGCCAAGAGGAAATACATGTGTAGCCTTCTTGTTCTGCCTAGTGTTCCTCACAGTGGACACCCCTGAAGCCTCTGCTGCATGATAACGAAGAAAGCAGCGCTGGTAAGAGTGCAACACAGCAACGATATGGCAGGCAATTAGCAATATTTGTAAAATTGTGAAACATGAAACAGTTTTCTCACAATGTACAGAATCTAGGCACAGACGCAACACACTCCAATAGCAAAATTCTATTACTAGTCACACTGGTTACCATGTCCGAAAGGGCAGAGGATTACGAGGGCAAATGCATGCACAAAAAACTGATTTCGAACGGTGCCCAGAGATCAGGCAGGCAGGCGCTGAGGCCCGCCGCACAGATATGCAGAGACGGGCACCACCACTCCACAAAGCACAGCCGGAGCCGTAGTGGGGGGGCCGTAGTGGGGGGGGGCTGGGGGGGGCAGGGGGTCAAAGAACCTGTTGCTGGTGATGGGCTTGTAGGGAGAACCCCCTGGCACTGATCGTGGCCTCCTTCTAGTTATGCCGCTGGGTATCGATGACTTTGGCGTGGGGCGGGTGGTGGAAGGGTAGGCCACTGCCCCTGCCATCATCCGCGGCATTGTTGGGGGCCTGCCTGTCGATGGATTCAACTACAAGCTCGAGCGGTTTCAAGCGGCGGCTTGCATGTCATCGTGGATGGTGACATATCGTTGAAGAGCTGAGTCGAGTACACTTATAAGCGGTACTCGTTAAGCACCACCATGCGGTCTGCTCAGGCTAGCACCAGGGAGCCTGCTGATGCTCACTTGCAGGGTGAGGGTGTTATTGATCCGGCTGTTGTGAATGGTAAGCGAGTTGATTTTCAAGTGTTTGATACCACAGGCAGTGTTGGCTGTGATGTCAGCATTGCTGACTCTACGTGTCCTACCTACGTGGGCAAGAGTGCGTCAGTGTTGTTTCGGGATGCCGAGAGAGCGAAGATTAGGAAACATGTTTTGAATGGTGCCACTATGGTGCCTTTGGTGATGTCCACTTTTGGGAAGTTTGGCCCCTCTGCTGAGGGGGACTTTCACAACCTTGCTACTGTTGCTTGTTCCACTGGTGTTGTTGATCGTGGGCTGTGGTTGCGTATCAGTCAACAATATCTCAGTGGTGCCCTGGCTCGTGGTTGTGGCATTGTGTTTCGTCATTACTATCGTAGTTTGGCTAAGAGTGCTGGGAAAGACTTCGTGATGGTGCTGTTGTGCCATTCGAGTGAAGTGGTGGATATTGTGTGTTAGTTGATTTGGCTATTTGGTTGATTTGGCTAGTTAGTTGATCTGGCCATTCATGCCTATTTACTACCCTTCCGGTTTGTAAAGGGGGAAAACTCGTTAAGCACCAAATTGATTCGTTGGCCGCCTGGACTTCCTAGGAAGTCATGATATCTGCAGCGTTTTGGTCACTGTTTTGGCTGGGGCTGCTCTGGGTGGCTGCCCCGCCTCTTTTTTCTCATATTTGCCTCTGATCTCGTAATCTTTGCCTTTTTTTCTGGCGAAACATTGTCGTGCCAGGGGCAGGACTGACAATGTCGTCGCGGGCTTGGCCAGAGGTGCGGCCGGGTGCAGGGCCGAGGTCGCAGTACAAGCACCTGGGTGCTGGAAATGCCTGCGCAGCTGGTGGCATTGCGGAGAGGCCTCGGTCACCAGGTTGTGGCGGTAGTGTTTTCGGCTGCTGGGAATGAACTTGCATGTCAGTTGGTCTTGGGATTGACCTTAAACTCAGCTGCGGGCCCGTGAGCGTTCTTTGACCACGAGGTCCCGGGTTCGAACCCCGGTCCGGCCAGAGCCACCTCCTCTCTTTTCTTCGAGCTTCTGAACCGGGTGTGTAAAGGGTCTGGTGGTTTCCCCTTTCTTTTTTCGAATTGCATGAATTCCGCCACTGTGGTGCTGAGGCTGAAGCTTAAAACGAGTATGGCGTAGTCCCCGAAAAATTTGTTTGTTTTCATTTATCAGTGCATGAGTGGCCCCATTAAGTTGTCATGCGATGATTTGCTGGTACATGAGTCATTCTATGGAGTTATGCATGTAACTTGACACAACTTTATCAGTGCATGAGTGGCCCCATTGCCATGAGCACCGTAATTTGTGGGTGGGGCCCCAGGAAGAAAGCCAGAGGCCCCTAGCCGGAACTGGCAGAGTAAATGAAGTCCCTGTCAGAAAGGGTGAGGCGGGGGGTTGTGGGCACCGTATCGAGGTACGCGCCGGCAAGCGGGCCGGCGGTGCACTGCGCAACCTAGCAAGGTACCTTGCAACACTGGTGTTGCAAGGTTGTGACCAGTCGAGAGAAAGGAGATGCTCACATAATCTCCACTCAAGTGCACTTTTACCTGTCGATGTAACATCATTTTGACCATTTATGCTGGGTATGTAGTACGATCGATTGATCGCACATGCGCATGTGTGCATATGACGACCAATCATGGTCACTCTCGCTTGCTGTAGTTTTACTCCAACACGCCGCTGTCTATGATGATCGTAGCTCAATGCAGCACCGCTCAGTTGTTCCAGGTGCTTATGTGGACAGCTACGGTGCACGAGTAAGTCTATGCTCGCTTGTGTGCGGGGGACATATTCCTGTCGTTCGACCTGCCAGCTGTGTTTGTCTGATCTTTGAGCAACGCTGGCGCATAAACAAGAGAATTAAATCATGCCCCAAAGAAGCACCTTCCGGCGCATTTCGACAGCATCTGCTCGTTTGCGCCCCCAGCGGAAGCCTAGACACAGGCTCTCTCTCCATGCAGTAGCCACGGCCTCAGGGCCTGTCGACATCACTTCCGGGCCGCTAGAAAAGCAGGATTTGATCGAGTTCATATCATCAGGCTGTAAACCTCGCAGCAAATGGAGGTGTGCTCCCTGGGCAACTGTATACCTGCTTGAACTGACGTGTGCTGGTGCTCACATCATCCACCACGAACAAGTTTGGATCTGTCTGTACAGCCAGCTGAATGTTATTACTTTAGCTTGCACGTAGAAGAATGCGGTAACAGTGAGGCTCCGATGGTGCGGCTATGACTATTCTAGCAACTCTCCGTCTGCAACGTTGACGGGGCGCACATACCGTGCACCGAGACGGATCCAAGATCCATGTTACTAGAATGTATTCTATTGGTGTGCTCGTGTGCAGAATTGGCACAGAACATGAGAAGATTGCGTACCGCTTGGACGACCTGGCAAGAGCACGGTATGACGACATCGAGAAGGTCCTGCAGCGACTGGTGGCTCGATTCGGATGGAGTCCGATGATGGAGGGAGATAAAATCATCGGCTGCAAGAAAGACGGCCAGAGCGTGACTCTGGAGCCGGGAGGGCAGTTCGAATTGAGTGGGGCGCCTTTGGCGAATTTGCACCAGACATGTGACGAGGTGAACAGCCACCTTTATCAAGTGAAGACTATCAGCGAGGAGCTCAGCGTAGGGTTCATGGGTCTTGGCTTCGATCCGAAATCAACATACGAGCAGTGTCCCATGATGCCCAAGGGCAGATACCAGATCATGAGCGAGTACATGCCCAAGGTCGGCACCATGGGATTAGACATGATGTTCCGATCCTGCACCATCCAGGTATGCTGCCCTTAAGACCGACGTTGCACTGGTCCTCTACATTCTGACCCTTCCTGCTGTTGGTCTAGGTACATCCCTAGTAACTGTTTCCATCGCCATCTGTACGGAAGTCACAAGTGCAGGAGAGCAAATATAGATTGCATACATGCATAAAATTTTGTCGAGGCATTCATGTGGTGATTGCTTCAACTTGAAGCAGAGCATCCATACACAATGGCATTCAAGGCAGTAAGATGCCATGCGCACGAAACTTTCGCGTTGTTGCCTAGTCTACACTGTCCGCACAATGGTTCTTCTTAACCCATATTGTCTTGCTGTTGTTGCGTAGCTGGCTTGCACTGCGATCGCATGTCAAGTTTCTGCACATGGATACAGTCTCGTCTGGGTCCCTCAGCCAATTCAGTCCAAGCCACACAGTTGATGTCAGGAAAGAGAGCCTGGGGGCCTGCCACACTGCAGTCTAGTGCAGATGCATGTGATTGATAGCTATGCTTCTTGATCTTCTAAGCAGTTTCATAGCACCATCATTGTGTTCAGGAAATCCCTGTTCATGAAAAACCCTAAGAAGTGCTTTGCTAAATATTCTCACATGACACAGGTCAACTTGGACTACGAGTCGGAGCAGGACATGATCGAGAAGTTCAGGATCGGGCTGGCGCTGCAGCCCATTACAACTGCTCTCTTCGCCAGCTCGCCATTCAAGGAGGGCGGGCTCAGCGGCTTCAACAGCTGGAGGGGCAACGTGTGGACAGACGTGGACAACGCACGCTGCGGCAACCTGCCCTTTGTCTTCTCTGAGGGCTTCAGTTTCGAGAAGTATGTGGACTGGGTGCTGGACGTGCCGATGTACTTTGTGTACCGTGACGGCAAGTACCTGGACGCCACAGGCCTCTCCTTCAGAGACTTCATGGAGGGCAAGCTGCCCGTGTGTCCAGGTGCAGTGCTTGTCGTTGTCGAGCCTGCGATATAGCCTGTCATGCACGCCGCTGGCGCATCGGTCGCAACGCCACGCGCAGCCTCTCATGGACCAGTATCGCCGTATTCTGGAGTGTAGCATTGTTGCAGAGCCACCTCAAAAGCGCACCGCTAGATATGTGAATGCATGGCAAGCATGCGTGGGATGCAGGGGAATTTGCGACGATTGACGATTGGGAGGCGCACCTCTCGACGGTGTTCCCCGATGTGCGCATGAAGCGGTTCCTGGAGATGAGGGGCGCAGACGGGGGGCCCTGGAAGATGATCTGCGCCATGCCAGCGCTGTGGGTGGGGCTGCTGTATGACCGCCGCGCGCAGAGCGAGGCGCTGGGCATGATCTCAGATTGGTTGGTGGAGGAGATGACGCAGCTCAGAAATGAGGTGCGGTGCCGCGGCTGTGTGTGCGTGTCTGATGCCTGTGCCCGCCTGCTGCCGCCACGCCTGTCAGTGCTCAAGAGACCTGCGCTCGCGCCGGGGAGATAGTTTGTGTGGCTAGTTGGTGCATGTATGTATGGATTGCCAGTTGAGGCATGCGTGTTTGTGTGGATGGTTTGGGCTCTGCTGGTGGCGCTCTTGCCATGTTGCTGCATGCATGGCGTAGCGTGGCGCAATGCGGCGGAGCCTGCACTAATCCCACTTGTACCCGGCCGAACTCAACTGTAAACTGGTTGCAGAACACAGCACGCATGAGTTCGAATGCGGTGCGTTCACGCAGGCTTTGCCGAACTCTGCCGATTTTTTTCATGCACATAGGGGTACGAAGCAGTGCCTCTACTGCCCGGCGTGCTGTGCTTACAGCGATGGTGACGCTGCTGCTGAGACGCAGGAGGCCACCACACAAAGCCTCTGTGCGCAGCATGCCAGGCCGCGTTGTGAAAATAAAAATTGGTTCTAGCAGGGTTCTGACCTTTTGTGGCTGTGTGTAGATTCCGAAGCATGGGCTGCGCACGCCGTTCCGGGGGGGCACTGCGCTTGATGTCGCAAGGCAGGTGATTGAGATCTCTCGGGGGGGCCTGGACAGGAGAGGGCTAGACGAGGTCGGCTTCCTCCGCAAGCTGCAGGCGATCGTGGACAGCGGGGAGAACCAGTCCGACCAGCTCGTGCGCTTGTACGAGACAGAATGGCACAAAAACGTAGATCCGGTGTATGAGTACATGGCCTTCTGATGGGTTGCTGTGACGTTCTGTAGGGCTTGGTACTATGTGTTGTATGGGTAGGATGTAGCCTTGGTTGTGGAGGATCAATTGTCCCTGGTTTGGGGGGTTGCCCGCTTGGTTCGACTGACTTTTCACTTGACATGTTGTCCGACGCGCTTTGACATGCCCTGCAACCGGTGTAACATATGGGGGGGGAGGTGTTCCCGTTGCGACACGTGTGGCAGCGAGCGGGGTCGTTGGCAGCTGCCCTGAAAGTCTGCTTCCGGCTGCGGTTGTGTTGTCACTCGCCACTCTTTCCCGAAACCTTCGACAGCTGTTCCAGACTTTAACTGCCATCGCCACTGACGTAGGTATGTGCTCAACACCAGACCGACAGGCCTGGGGTTCATTACAGGCCAGCCAGTACGTTTCGTGCGCGACACATGTGGAAACAAAAGGGTGCTGGCACCAATGAAAGCCATGCACCTTCCCCCTCGAGAAATCAGGGCCTGGCACCTCGCTCCACAACAGTGTTACTGGTCAGTGCGAACCACAGTTATTCTGGAACACTTGCAGCGTTGCCTGCAGTGCATCTGCAAGCTGCCGCGCAGCATCACTAACACATGGCAACCGAAACAATCACATCGACACGGAAACCTGTTCAGCATTAACACCAAGGACCTGGTGGCAGGCACGGGCGAGAGAGGCCTGCCACGGTTGCACAGCAGAAGCAGCTGCGGCCTGCAGCCGTTGTGCAGATACATCAAGCGCAGACACATCCGACATTCTGTGGCCCAGGCGACATGAAACACTTCTCACAGATGCGCAGGCTGCCTCGCTGGCACCCCCTCCAGAGAACACACACAGAATGTCGTGCCTGTGCCCCAAACCAAAGCATACAAAAACTGGCTTTCCTGTGCTCCTAGCAGCTTCTGCCCACTCCAGGACACACGCATGCTGCACAGCAGCCGCCTCCGCGCGCCCCATGGCTTCATGTGGAAAATTTTGGAAAGCTAGGCCCCTCCAAAGCCGTTCCATACAGGAGCCCTTCTGGACACAGCTGCAAACAGCACGCCTCACAGTGCAGAACCAACTAAGCGCCATCAGTCACCACCCCAACCCTCTACGCGCCACTGCCCTTGAGCTCCGCGGCGGCAGCAGGCTGAGCTAGGATGACGTCATCCATGACATCCATTGTGTCGCCCCCGCTCAAGTCAAGCTTGACGGTGTCCGCGCTGCCATCCATGCCCTTGCCGTCGCCGCCGTGGTCGGTGTCGAAGCCGTAGCCGAGGCTGCCGCCGGAGAGCTTGGTCAGGAAGGAGAGCTCGCTCATGTGTGTGCGGCGGAAGTCGTCGATGACCTCGCTGACCTCCTCGCTGTTCATCTTCAGGCTGCCCAGCACCGCCGCCGCCAGCTGCAGGCTCGGCTCCAAGATCTCTGGCACCACTGCATGCATGCGCAGTGGTCACAAGCCGCATTCAAGGCCGGGTGCCAGCGGGGGGGGGGGTGTGAGGACGCTGGCTGAGTCTTTTCTGCCTGCTAGTCTGTTGTTTTTGCCTACCAGTCTTCAAAAAAGACTGGCGGGCAGTTGTCGGATATGAACAAACAGGTACAGCTGGCAGCACCAGCCGCTGTTGCATATCGAAGAAAGACAGAGATGCAGAGGGAGGCGGTGGGGCATGCAACAGCAGCAGGCTCATCCACTGACCGCTGCCAAGCCCAGAGGCAGGCGGGGTGCAGCAGTGGTGAAGGGAGCCGCTGAGTGGCGGAGGGGGCACCGCGCACCTGCGGTGGCACCGGCCTGCTCTAGATTGAGGCCATGCTCGACATCGTGCGCGCGCACAAAGATCTTGGCGCCCGGGAAGTTCTTGTTCATGGCCCAGACACTGCGGTAGTTGGCGCCCGGCGTGTCAAGCGTGACGACCGCACACTTCGCACGTGCCGCCCCCACATGCTGCAGCACAGCCGGCGAGCCTGCACAGCACCCACACCGCACTTTCACCTGCGGCGTACTTGATCACTTACCACCGCACAGTGGCTGCAGCACGGAATTCAGTCCCCATCATATACTGGGCCATCCTGCAGCTTCGGGCGCAAACAGCAGCAATTCTGGCAATGACACGCCGCTACTCTGGCACACACAGAAGATCGCCTTGCTGCTAGTGCAGCTCTTTCCCCAACACTGCGCTGCCGGGCTGCAAGCAACGTGGCCAGCAAGGCAGCAGGCGGGCGCAAGCAGCAGCGCAGGCAGCGCACCTGCATCACCAAAGTACACGGGCAGGTCGGCGGCCTTGGCGGCGATGACTCGGTCCGCACGCATGTCCAGCGCCACGTAGGGGATGAGGCGCTCGCTCAGCAGCTGCGCGATGGTCTGCCCCACGCGGCCAAAGCCCATGATGATGACGTGGCCCTTGAGCTCCGCGGTCTCGCTCTCAGTGGGCTGCAGCGACGCCACGTCCTTGCGCTCAAACACCTTGCCCACGTAGCCTCCCAGCTGCTGCACACCACACCCCCCGCATCAGCCACCGCACATGCACCCTGCTGGCGCAGCTTGCCCGGCGCGCACACACGTCCGTACGTACTTTGCGATTGTGTTTATGCACACCGCTGTGTGCTGTGTGTACATTGCTGGCTTCCTTCACTACTTGGGCTGTTGTCCCGGGCTGCCCTTCTATCCAGGTGTGGAACAACAGCGGTGGCAGCAAGCAGGCAACACAGCACGGCCGTGCAAGGCGCTGCAAGCAGGTGTTTGAAACCAAGCAGAGGGGGGGGGGGGGGGCGCACGGCGAGGTAGGGGGTGATAGACATGGAGAGCACCACCATGAAGAAGATGGCGCGCATCTCACTGGACGCCAGCAGGCCCCCCTGCGCCGCCTCCTGCAGCACCACGAACGCAAACTCGCCGCCGGGCGCGATGTACATGCCCGAGCGCACCGCGGACAGCTTGGAGAGGCCGAAGGGGATTCCCGCCGCGAACATGAGCGCGGTCTTGCCGGCGATGAGCGCGAACAGCGAGCCGATGATCATGGGCATGTTGTTGCAGAAGGCGCTGAAGGAGATCTCCATGCCCACGCTGATGAAGAACAGCCCCAGCAACAGCCCCTTGAAGGGCTTGATGTCGCTCTCCACCTGCACCGCACCCCCCATGCACCGCCTGCCGTGCCACTCTACGCAGACTACAAGCAGAGCTGCCAGTGAGTGTGTTGGAAAGCAAACTGCCCATGCTCAGCACAGATGCAACGCCTTGCTGTTAATTTCACTTGAAGTGCACCGCTGCCTGCGGCCGCAAGCCAGCAACGTCTCTGTAACCCACACACCTAATCTCCCTAAAACCCGAACAGGGAAGAATTCTGGTGTGTGCTGTTTGACACCGTAGCAAAGGCATGTGCGCTCCTGCGCTTCTCGCAAACTGGCAAGGCGGTGAGAACCTTGCTATTCTGCTGGATACAGCACTGCCCCCATTGACACCACTTGTCGGAACATTTATATCCATCAGATTCAGCATCTACCATTTAAAAGACGAGGTGCAGGAAAAAAAAGTTGCGGGTGACAGCGAGGCGCCGCTGAAAGCAGGAGGAGGGGGGGGGGGGGGGCACCTGCAGGGCGTACTCGGTCTCCGCCATGAGGAGGCCGGCGAGGAAGGCGCCAAGCGCGAGGCTGAGGCCGGACATCTGCGTGAGCGCGGAGCAGCCCAGGATGACGAGCAGCGTGGTGGCGGCGAAGATGTCGGCATTCTGCAGCGCGGCGATGCGGCGCATGAGAGGCCTCAGCAGCATGCGGCCTGTGAGGATGATGCCGGTGATGCACACCATCGCCTTGACCGCCGCCACTCCGAGCGCCTTGGCAATTATGAGGAAGCCCCCTGCAGGTGCGGGGGGGGGGGGTGTCAGGGGGGTGTGGCACTACTTTGGGACACAGCCCTTGCCACCGCTACGGCACGAAGGGGCGGCTGCTTTGCTGCTTGGCACCAGCATGTGGAGGCCTGTCAGGGTTCGGCGCCAATGCAAGCAGTCGCAGTCGCAGGCGGGTGGTAGAGTTGAGGCGGGCCACGCACCAGAGTCCCCCCGCGCGAGCAGCGGCACCAGCATGAGCAGCACCACCACTGCTAGATCCTGTAGCAACAGCACCGCAAAGGTTGCGCGGCCGTGTCTCGTGGCCGTCTCCCCTCTCTCTTGTAGCACCTGCACAGCACCTGCACAGCTCTGCACATGCCCTTCCACAGCCGCTGCCACGCTCTGCAGCCCCCTTGCATGCACGGTGGACCAGGGGCCGCCCTCTGGCAGACCCTGTGCGGAAGGCAGCTGCGAGTCCGCGACGCAAGCCCGCCCTCAACACACCAAACGGGCCGCTAGGTGTGGCCGCAGGAACAACGAAACATCGGCTGAGGGCTGCGAGGGCGCACCTGCATGGCCACCGCAGTGGAGGAGAGTGCGAGCGCGCCGCCGACGATGATGCTGCAGGGCCCGCTGTAGCCTGCGATGACGTGCGCGACGCCTGCTATCGCGAGTGTGGAGGCCATGAAGTGGATGAGGCCCATGCCAAACACGACGCGCGCCAGCGACTGCAGGCGCTCCAGGGACAGCTCGAGGCCGATGTTGAAGAGCAGGAACACGACACCCATCTCCGCGAGGTGCTTCACGATGGCAACGTCCTGGATGAGGCCGAGGCCGAAGGGCCCGATGACGGCGCCGCCGATGAGGAAGCCCAGCACCGCAGAGCCCCCCGGAATGAACTTGATCACTGACGGCACTGCCTGCACTCGTGCCAGAGGTTGCGGCGGTTGATAGGGGTGGCACACAGACCGCTACAAGCTGAGGGGCAGAGCATGAGGCGGCAGGTGGGGTGTCTGCAGTGCTGCTGTGAAGTGCGGCCTCGCCCTGCTGCCTCCTGCTGGTGGGGGGCCACCGACGGCGAGCTGTGGCAGGAGTGGCTGCTGCTGCTGCGGTGTAGAAACTGACAGGCGGCGAGGGAGCAAGAGCCTGGGCAATAACGAATGTTGCGACGGGACCTGAGCACCACTGTGCGCACCCCTGCCACCCCGCATCAGCCCTGGCGTGCTATCCTGAACGAGCCAATCGATAGCAGTTGCAGGCACTGCGGGTGGCTCTGATGGTAGGCGACCAGGCGTGCCGTGAAGATGCATGCCTTCATTCAAGAGCAACTGAATGCTGGCTGCAATCGATTGCAGGCCCACTGCAAGCAGAACCCAGAGCACAAAAACACTCAAGTTCGCACACCCAAGGCATCGCAACAACACACGGCAGAGCAGGCGCAACAGGAACATTCCACGGCACAGATGACATGCATGCAGTGAGCAACACAGCAGGGGGCGCACAATCACGGAGGTGAAGAGGATGGTGATGGTCTCCCACAGCCCCTGCTCGCCTTCCATGGGCTGCGGCCACGGCACACGCTCCATGATGGCCTTGATGAGGGCCGAGACCTTGGCCACTGCAGCGCCGATGATCGCAAACTCGTCTGCCAGCCACGGCCCGATCGGCGTGATGGCCACGAGCGCGACGGCGGCCGCGATCGCGCCCACCACTGCGGCCGTGCGCATGAGGGGCTCTGGACACCAAGAGGGCTTGGCGGTGTCCTCCTGCGCTTCCGACTCAAACTCGATGGGCTCCATGTCGATCTTCTCGATCTCTTCCTGCGTCGCCTCGGCCACACTCTGCATGCATGCATGCCACTCCTTGCAGCCCACCGCAGCCTTAATTGCTTCCAGCTGCTTGCACGCACGAGCTCAGACGCTATAGAGCTGCCTCTCTGCAACAGCAACAAGTCCAACACGACAGCAGGCCACCGCCTCTGCGCAGTCTGAGCTAATCTAGGGGGCGTTTTGGTTCCCCTGCCCTGCTGCCCCCTGCCCCGCTGTGGGATCGCAGCTCTGCGGCAGAGAGGAGCTGCCCTTCTCCAAGGGGGAAACTGAAGAGCGTTACACGGTCACAGGAACTTTCTTACAAGCCGCACTTGTTTAAAAGGAAGAAACGAGCGCCACGGCCAGGAGGGGCGCACGCGGTGCTGGTCTGAGGCCTCCTTCTCTTCCGGGGTGGCTGCGCCCTCCTCCTTCTCCACATCCCAGTCGATGTCCACAGTCATCTGCCCGGAGGAGGCCAGCTGGTCCATCTTGCCGCGCTGCGCGGCCTCCACTGCCAGCCTCACCTGCTCGTAGATGCCCTTGACCTCCATCTCCGTTCTCACGGCGCCCTCCGTGGTGGTCATGATCGCGGCAGCCGCTGCATCCGCCTCCTGCACGCGCCACCAGGTGCACGTGTCAGCTGCAACCTCGCTTCATTGCCATTGTTGAACATGTCAAGAGGTGCTTCAGAATAAGCACCACAATTGAACTGAGGTGCATGATAATCAATACACTTAAAAGCGCCGACTGGTGGCGGAGGAGAGGAACTGAGGTGCCGCTGGGAACTGAGGTGTTCTTGCGGTTTGCCATCGTGTTCTCTCTCGTGGCTGCTGCTAATCTTGCACCACGAGGCTGTGGCACACTGCAACGCTACTGTGACGCAGCAACGGAACGTGTGGAGGGAACAATAAGGCCACTGCATTGCATGCATCCAGCACTCCACAACATCTACTGTTGTGCTGGCTTAGCGCAAAAACCTTTAGGCAACAAGTGAATGGGTCAGGCACACAGAGCTTGCACATGGTGTGCCGCAGCCATGGCAGCACTTCCTGAAGAGTGAAGCGAGACAGGGCAAACCTTGTATTGTTGCTCAGCCTCAACCACGCGCTCATTCAGGCCCTCCAGCTTGCCCTGCAGAGCGGTAAGATCCTTCGTGTACGCGTTCATGCGTTCCTTGATGATCATGCTGGCCGCCTGGATCTCTGTCCACGCCTTGGCATCCGCAGACAGCTCTGTGGCCCCGGTCCTGCTGCTGGCATTGCGTAACGAGCCGATGTCCCAGTCCCCTGCACAAGCTGGAGCGCTGTAACCGAGGGCGACAGCAGGCGATCTTGACCGGCAAGCAGTTGGTTCGTGGCACAGCCAGAAGGCTCATGCTGGCGCCCCCCTCCTTCAACAGCAGCTGCATCAGAAGATTGTGGACTTTTGCACAGTTATTGTGAAGCTAACTTGCTGCTGCACCCTGCACCTCGACTCCAGCATGCTGTATGCTGTGAAAGGGTAGGGAGTGCAATGCATACCTACTGATGCTGCATCTGAGGACATTGGCGAGTCCACACTCGCCAGCGCATCACCTTGGCTGAGACGAAGTTCTTCTTCATCGATGGCGCTCTTGGACGCAGTGAGGCGCTTGAGTTGCTCCTCACGTTTCTTGATCGCATGCAGAGTCTCCTCCACAGATGTATGGGCGCTGTCTACCTTGTCTTTCATGGCTATTGCCATGCCGGCAATCTCGAGGGCCTCACTCTCATTTGCCATACGGATCTTCGTCATCCTTTCGGCTCGCTCTCGAGCCTTTTCCAGTGCTGTGAGCAGAGGTGCCATGTCATCCTCGCTCTCATCTATCATGTCCATGGCCTGAATGACTTTCATTTGGATACGAACCATAACATGTTCTAGCTTGCTTGCGAAGCGTTCTGTTGTACAATGACATGATCTACTGCCTGATGAGTCCTAAGGGCGCAGTTAACACTGGTTACAGGCCTGACCAGAAGATGAAGCAGGGACACTGAACAAGGTACAACAGCAGCAACTAGCTGTGAGCCTGCCTCCAGAATTCTCTTCAGGATCTAGAAAGCCTGGAGATTACAGGAGCTCCAGAGGATTTCAATTCACAGCTGGACGACAACCAGTTGTACAACTGGCATTGACAGGATAGCTGGCACGATGGTGCCCTCACACACCTGTGCAATCTGACCCTGTGGTTCCGAGGTATCTTCCTCCGACGAGGCGTCGGCAGGAGCACCAGGTTGCTGCATGGGGGTCTCGGATGCTGCTGCAGAAACCTTGCCATCGGTCCTGTTACTCTGATCCCCATCCGTACTACCGTGACTGTGCGGTGGTTTGCAGTGAACCTGTCTTGGCCAAATTCTCACATTCTGATTCTGTTGGCGACTGCAGCAGTGACCCAAGTCAACATGCCGTTGTGATGGTCGTGATAGCAGGCATGTTGCAATTCAAGACCAGCGCGCTCATAAAAAATTTCGTACGAGCTATCTTATGTTGGCCAGGCACTGTTTCATCGTAGTAAGCCAGAAGGTTCGTTGACGTAGTCTAAGCAGCGATGCTACTCTAAGCTGGGTGCGAGCTGCGGACACAGCGTTGAAGAATCTACAACCATGAGCATGGCAGGAATGTTGTTTATACAATGAGATTGTTGGGGGCTCGGTTGTGGCATGCGCACATGCAGCAGACATATGCTGCCACCGGAACCGGCAACCGTCAAAATGAATCCTGGCCAAGAAAGCAGCATAGCTTGCCAGAATCAAACCTTGAGATGAACCGTGATCGACCATGTCTCAGTACAAGCCTACGAGGCTCCTGAATGCTCAGGTGACAGATGCTCTTCGGGCCGGCGAAGGCGAACGGTCCCATACTGTCAACTCTGTCGGGCCTTGCAGGCGATCAGACCCCGCACGGCATGATAATCGTCCAACAGGACCGTACTTTGAAAAATTGTTCGCTCCTGAGCTGCCGAGCAAACGTATCACAACGGAGGAATCTTTTAACGATGCATCGGGATGTCCAACTCCAGGTTGTTTTAATTCCATAAACCGCACAATGCGACACAGGTGCTTAGAAAAATAATCCGCTGTTGACGTATTCGTGAACATTCCAACAGTCGGTGCATGCCTGTGTCGTTGAGAGAATTCTGGTGGCAGGGGGGTCCAGCGAATTCATGCTACTGGTTGGAATTCAATGCAGAGTTCTAACTACTAAGGATGCAGGCAGAAGCTGCAAGGATATAAACAAGATAAACTTGACGTCTTTGACACCAATTCGACTCGTTGACCAGCAAACGGTGCAAGGTTGTGGCTGCGCGAGTTCGTGCTGCACCATCGACACATATGTTGCTGACTCGCTCACTGATCAGAACGATTGCGTCAGTCTTGCAGTACATGTAAATCTCAAGAGATGCTTTGAAAGCATTGTGCGCTTGTATTGTGAGTGGTGAGTTTGTTGCGAGTTAACCTGCACACAGGCGTGTCCCCAACTGTTTCGTTGTCTTCATATGCTGGATCCGTTGTCCATTCACAACGTACACTATGTTGGTTGCATAATAGCGTTTGCGTTGTGCCTCATTTGCGGAAAAGGTAACAGTTCAGAGGGGAGTTGAGTGCAGGTGTGTGCGGCCACTGGCCGCCTTCTCAGTCCGGTGCAAGACGCGTAAGCGCGATGCTCCGCGCTGTCACTGGGTTAAGTTCTCGTGCTGCAAGGTTCACGGCGCTTGGACCATTGCCAGGAGCTGTTCACGCTCTGCAAGGTCAGGCCGAGAGCACGCCGTTCCTTCGACGCGGATTCTTTGACGCATCCGACAGGGGAGGAAATCCCACAACTTTGCGCGCTCCATTTCCTATTCTAGGCTTTCTCCGGTGCGCGCCAGGCACGTTCGTATGTCTGAACATGCCTGTTCATACACATCAGTGCCAAGGCTGTGATCACCGCTGCCCGCTGGCCATCAATGACAGAGTATGCCACAAGAGAACAGTCAATGAATTTAGTCACAACGATGAGCACAAAGGTCGTGGACCTCAGACCGGATGTGTGTGTAGATTCGTGCCGGAGAAGCAAGCTTGCGTTGTTGAGCGCTTTGGGAGGTATGTGTTCCTTTGTTGTTCACTTATTTCTGGATTTGATCCAGTCAGCACAATATGTTAGTTCTTGTGCAAGTGTCACCATGATTCTGCCTGTCGTGAATCGCTGCTTTTAAGTGCAGGTTCAACAGAGTCCTGAACCCAGGACTGAACTTCACTATACCATTGGTGCGCCTGCACCATGTCACTGCTGAATGACACAACTCTTCACATGTTCTAGTGGTAAGATGTTTGTTTGATTTCAACCATCAGTGCATCAGGAAGGACCAGTTCTGTGGATTGCGTTCCCTCCTACCCAGGTTTCAGGTTTATAAGACTCATGAAATTCTTTCCAATCAAAGTCGCTCACAATGCAGTCGGCTGAGGTACTGCTTGTGCAGATAGAATGGATCTCCTATACACACAGCCTGAAGGAGCTTGCTCTCAACGTGAACACACAGCAGGCTATCACAAGAGACAACGTCACGATACACATCAGTGGAGTGCTATATATTCGAATCGTGGATCCTTTCCGAGCTTCGTATGGAGTGGACCAGCCGCTATTTGCAGTAATGCAGCTGGCTCAAACTAGCATGCGCAGTGAACTGGGAAAGATGACTCTTGACAACACATTTGAGGAGCGAGACTCTCTCAACGAGAAAATTGTTCGGGTATGGAGTGTCGCACTGCTGTCATTGTCAATGGACCACCGTTGCGTTTGGCCCCGGTTGGCTGATGCCCTTCACTGTGCCACCGCTTCCTGGATAAGGCAGCTTTCCGAAAATCTGATTTCTTAGTCTATAATATACAGTGTTTCGTACTTCCATATCATAGAACATTGAGGTGCTCTGGAACAGGACAGTTCCGGCCCAGCAATTGACTACTGTTACTCAGCAGTTGTTGGGTGCTCGTGCATGCACTGGTCATTTGTGCCCCAGACAGGCTGAGCAACGGCTTGACAGTACGCACAGTTGGTAGCAAGCATGTCTGCCTGCCTGCAGCACTTGCAGGAGATCGAATTGCAAAGGTACAAGACACACAACACCATACATGCGCCCTGCACAACGCCACTTGAAGTTGCTCTAGCTAAGCTCTACCTAGCACCATGCATCAGTGCGGATTTGCAGCAGCAAAATCCAGTCTTTATGGTAGTAGTGACCCTCAGGCATCATCGCGCGAGCGCGCCTGGAAGGGCTGCTCAGGGCAAGCTGTGGTGCGCAGGTGATCAACGGAGCTGCGAAAACTTGGGGGTTGGAGTGTCTGAGATACGAGATCAAGGACATCGTGCCCCCCCCTGCGATCGTCAAGGCGATGGAGCTGCAGGCAGAGGCGGAGCGGCGCAAGCGCGCACAGGTGCTGGAGTCTGAGGGCGTGCGGCAAGCCACCATCAACGAATCAGAGGCACAACGAGTGCGCCCTGCATGCCTCAGTGAAGCAGTGTGTCCACAGTCAGTGCCTCAGAGCTGCACGCCTCAGTGCCTAAGAGGGCAGTGCCTGAACGTAGGCCTCAGCACTCGGCACTGAGTGCCTCAATCGCTGCTCGAAGTGTCAATGATCCTTGCGCTTGTGTGGCAACTTGCCGCTCACCAGTGAACTGCTGAGTGTTGGCCTTGGCCACACTTACAGACTCCGGTAACCATGCTTGCTGTGCGCGCAAGTTGGCTATTCCGGAGTTTGATGAATAAGTTTATGAATAAGGCGTGTTATTTGTGGACTCAGCGCTGGTCGATTGGTTGATCTCGTCATTTGCAGGCAGCCATGCAGTTGAGTGTTGCATACATGGGCTGAACAAGCCAAAATAGATGTTAGTCAAACACTTTATTACCAAGGCACATTGGTGGTGCAGGAAGCGGCCATCAACCAGGCCATTGGAGAGTCTCAGTCAATCGAAAGGCGGGCAGAGGCCACTGCAAATGGCGTCAAGAACATTGCGGGTGCGATCACGGGCCCAGGCGGCCGCGAGGCGGTGTCCATGCATGTCGCGCAGCAGTACGTAGAAGCGTTTGGAAAGATAGCACAGGAGGGCAACACCATGATCATCCCCGCGGATGCCAGCAATGTCGCCAGCATGATTGCAACCGCAACCACTGTGCTGAAGGGCAGCACGCCGCTGGGAGGGGGGGTCAGCAGTGGGGCGCGCGGGGAGGGAACGCCCCCCTCGAAGAGATCCTCACCTGGAACTGCGAAAGTAGATGCTGTGGCGGGCAAAGAGAGGAGGGACGGGGAGGGGGGCGTGGAGGGGGACACTGAACCAGGAGGCAAGAAGCTGCCTGGGGTCCTGGGTGATGACACTCTGGAGCAGATGCTGCTGACGCCTGCGGGGCAACAGGGGGTGCGCAATGCGATCGGATTCTCGTTGAGTAAGTGAGAGGGAAGTAGAGGTGCAGTAGGTGGTGGCAGGAATGATAACGAGTGGTCCGAGGTAGCTCAGAGTACATGAATGGGAGGCATGCACAACGCCCCCCTCCCTCCTGTCAGCTGCCATGCTGGCACAAAAGAACAGTGAAACGATGCAAAAAACCCCTGATGATCCCGCTTGATAGTCAACTACGAATGTGCAAGACAGGTACAAGGTCAGAGGTTGTACGTGCAGAGGAAGGCAGCAGTGCTGAGCAGCGCAGGATAGCAGACTGTCTCGTATTTTACGCACATACACTTCCACTCTGCCGTATCCACATACATGAAGCTTTCCACGTGTATCATGGGACAGTGCGGTAAGAAAAATCTCCACAAGGTGTGCTGAGACCATGTAAAGCAGCAAGCCTGTCATATTCATGACCTCGCCTGTGTGTGGGTGCAGCAGCAGCGAAGCGTACTCCGGCAAGCCTGCAGCTGGGCTGCATGCCGTGCAGAGTGCCGGCTCATGTGGCTGCCGCTTGCTCTGCAGAGGCTGCTCTCTCTGGTCACAGCTACATACATTTTTGCCAAGCACCTTCCCGCTGCTCGTCCTGAGGCTCTACTTGTAGCTGCGTGCCATGTATCGCTGGTCATGCATTGATGAATGGCGAGAAGGCTTCAGGGGTTTGTGCGCTCCTGCGGCACTCCCTTCCACGAGCAGGAACGCATGCTCCGTTCTGGAACAGCCTTGAGAGCACATACCGTGGTAGTTGTAATGCTTCGTCCGTCTGAATGTGGGTTGCGATACCAAGCAAAAAGGTTATACGTCAGAATGGGTGTGTGCACAGTGTGGCGACCAGGGGCAACGAGTCAATCCGGCGAGAGGAGCTTGACGAATGCTGGCCTACAATGTTGAGAAGAAAACGTCTTCTGTTCGAAGGCCTTCACAGTCTCACTATGCACGTGTTGTAATACTCGTCAGCAATCACGATGCAGCTCAACAACATGCATATGTCTTGCGTGGTTGTCCACTTGCGTGGACGCATCCAGCATGCGTGACGGCCGGCATGACGGATATTTCGGCAGGCACAGGATCTATGGCTCTTCGCCAGAATTCTTGGGAACGGACGTGCCGTATGGTTTTGTCCGATTCGAAACAACTGGGCGTGACTTTGACCAAGCTGGCCATCCCACGGGACGAAGCTTTGACGAGCCCTTGCAGAGTTGTTTTTTCTGGGTGGCGCTGAAGCTGAGGCCCAATCTGAGTATATCGTATCCTTGAGTCATTTGTTTAATCCCAGAACAGTTTAATCGAAATTGCTTTTGGGGACAGGGGGGGGGGGGGGCGCAGTCGCTGCAGGTTTTACCGTAGCAGCACCCTGGTGGGTGATGCCAACATCGCCAATAGCGTGCAACGCAATCACAAGCGCAAGCACATCCGCAAGGCAACGTACATCTCCAGAACCGGATGCAACGGCTTCCCAAGCATTGAAGAAGTGGGCACCGTGCGTAGCTGCGAGGCGCTGCGTGCAGTAAAGCAGGCGATGCGCCATCCAAATCGCGCGCCTCAAGTGGTAAGGGATGTTGAAGCCCTACATGTGCACACTGCAACAGTGGCATCACACAGCGTGAGCGCCCCCCTCAGAGAGGCTGGCGTCCCCTGCAGTGTGGCGGCCATAGCGGAGAGCGGCCAAGGGTGCAGGCACATCAGGCGCTTGCGAGGGGGCCCACGAGGTGCAGGGGAACGTGCAGTGGCATGCAACCAAGGCGCGGCACGGAGGCTGTGGAAAGGTGAGCACCAATGAGCACAGAAGCATCGCCTGCAAGGCCAGCAACAAGGTGCAACAGAGGGTCACGTAAAAGAAAATTTTGTATTCGGGGACTACGCCATACTCATTTTGAGCTTCGACCCCAGCGCCACAGTGGCGGAATATCATGCAATTCGTTAAAGGGGAAACCACCAGAGACCCACTACGCACCCGGCGCAGAAGGTCGAAAAAATGACGAGAGGTGGCATCTGGCCGGACCGGGGTTCGAACCCGTGACCTCGTGGTAAAAGCACTTTAACGCACACGGGCCCGCGGCTGAGTTTAAGGTCAATCCCAAGACCGTAAGCAGGCGGGCGGGGAGTGGAAGTCCGTGGGGGCAACCAAGGAATGCAGCAAACACCACAACGCAGCCAGGGACGTACTATTAGAGCTGGGAAATGGCAGGAGAAATTGCGGTGCCAACAAGTACGCACATGCAAAACCCTATGCCGCCTTGGCAGCGGGCACGAGCAACTCAGGCATCTGGGCCCTCCAGGAACCCAAGACAGATTACAACTACACGCTCGAGGTGGAAAGCTCATGGCTGCCCTTGCAAAGTACCACGATGATCTCACGATGCGCAGTGAACCCCATGTATGCTTCACTTTGCAAGAAGCCAGAGAATTCTTAAGCTCCACACCCTGCGTGTCCAAGTAGCCATACGACTCCACAGAAAAGAAACGGAAGGCGAGCCGGGCACACGTTGCAGTAGACTCGGTTCACGAGGGGAGCGTGGCGGCGCAGCGTGCGCGTGTGGAACGCGGTATATGAATGTTCTGGCCACGTACCCTGGCCATAGGGCTACTTCGGGAATGTGAACAAGGGATACAGTAGGAGTGTTTGTCGTGCGAGGATCGTCGGGCGCAATGCGCCCGGTGTGGGTTTGCGGTGCATTCACATGATTCTTTGTGATCCTCATTGCATGCACCAGCACGATCGGTCACGTGACTCCATGAAGCGAACGGATGAAATCGATTGAATCGTTGACACGATTGTCACTCCAAGTTCTAGCAACAAAAGCAGCAGTCACTACTATATTATTCAAGAGCGTTGTTCGTTCATTGGATCAACCGGTGAATTCAAAGAGATTCTTGTCCTGTACATACTGGGCTAGCGCTGGTAACAGACTGTGTCAGATCGCCATCGGTGACAGCCTCCTCAAATAGCGTTCCTCGAGCCTTCAGCTGGCATATTTGTTCTTTTTGGAATGGCAGCATGGCCGTGCCCTCTAATGCGCAAGGCTATTGGTGACAGCCAACTGCAACCGACGCTACTCTACAGCTGTAGGCTGCGCACTGCTCTTCATGTTCATACGGGACAGCTATTACGCAATACATTCGCAGAATGTCGACAAGGGCTGTCTTCAGTGGAAAATCAGCACGCGGTACGTTTCTTCCTCTGTTGCTAATCTGGGGCCTCAGGCCACTACTCGAGACCCACACTATCAGCCCTGCATTCACAGCAGCGCAGTGGTATGTAAAACTGGGTGCACTAGATGGTTAGATATTCGTACACTTTGAACGCTGCACAGTCGGCTTTCGGAAGTTCCGTTTAAATCTCAAGACAGTTGGTGTCCTTCGTACTGCGAATGTGGTTGCATCAACACACGTGGACATCTGTGTTGCAATATTTGGCTTCTTTGGTGAAACACATTCTTGGCATGTCAGTGTTGATGGCTGTTGATTGTGAACGGGGCCGCTGATGCACTGCTTTCATGCTGGGGCCTGTACGCTGCCAAGCCCACCTACCGACTCTCGCAGTAGTTATTATTTGAAACCCTCCTGTGTTTGGCTTCTTCGCACGGGAGAATTCTTTGGCGGCTCAGTGAATCACCTGGGTTCTGCAGGACGGCGCTTCCGAGATAGACTTCCATGACAAACGATCCCTAAGCTGCGCTGATGCCATCGGTCGAGGACTGAGACATATGAAGGATGGTAAGTACGAGAATGCCATCATGGCTTTCACAATGGCCTTGTCCGTTTCCCCGGAAAGTGAATTCACTCGATCTGGTACGTGAACCAGATTCTCTATGCTTCAGGCCTCCCAACCCACTGCACAACAGTGGCCATTGCTCTCTGTTACCAATTTGTAGTCAAGCCTCTGCTTGTTGCCATCCATTGCTACACTACCCAATCATGACCCTCTCCACATTCACATCACAGCCTAACGGGTTTGCAGGATCTTTGGGGCAAGTGTGCGAGAGTCCATCAGAGCAAGAAGAAGAGGCAGCGCTTTACCATCTCGCATGCTGCTACTCGAAGCTCGGGGAGCTTGATTCCGGACTCGCTGTATTGCGCGGCCTGCTGGAGCTCCCCAGCTTTAACAACTTTGACATCTTGAGGTGCGAACTCCTTGCAGAGCACACGCGAGTCTGGCCCTAGTGATATGGTCATTCACACTGTTTGATTTGAGGCCCTAGTGATATGGTCATTCACACTGTTTGATGCCGATTTGATGTGTTTTTCTGGCTGTAGCACAAATGTCTCAGGAACGTGGCACCAGTGCCAAGCATGTACCTCTGCAGGCACACCCCTGACATGCAAGAGCTCCGGAGCACTTGGGGCTTTGTGTCTCTGTTACAAGAGTTCGACCAGGGAGCAGTGATCCAAGAAGGCGCTGACTCAGGCTCCAGTATGGACGGCTCAAAGGAGGAAAACGGTGTCGAAGCTGTCTCGAGCTGAAGTGTGCAGGTATCAGTAGGATTATTTTTTCCAGAGCAGGTTTGGTGTCGAACAAAGCACTGTGCAATGGCAACCTGTCATGACCCCTGTTGAATCAGGTAGCCATTGCATTGTGGGCAGCCTTGTATTTCCAAGAGCAGCACTTTCGGGTTGGTATTTTTAAGTGAAGGTGGTCTTTTTTACTGAAGTTGTCCGCAGTCAGCAATCGCCCATATAGGCATACACTTGTTTGCGATGCCAATGTAATTTAGTGTGTAACAGTCCGTGTAACAGCTTGTTCATAGTACATGCTGCGGCAGTGTTACACAGGCTCTCACCATTGCCACCTCCCACTGCTGAGGTCACGCTTGCCACTCACTTTCCCCCCCCCCCCCCTCAACACTGCTTTCACCCCCCACGCCCGCTCCCCACGCTTCCCCGTGGCAGTTGACTCCTAAGCTCGACACTCATTCTGGCAGCTTGATGAGGCCGGGAGAGCCTCTAACCCTGCCTCCGCCTCGGCGCCCCTTGCCGCTAGCGCATGGTGGTTTCCTGGCCAGTGCCCGAGTGTACAGGCAGAATCAAGCCCGTTACGGTACATGCACTGCCAAAATACCGAGCGCCAGTACTGTACAGATGTATCGGCGGTCAACAATTGGTGAAATTTTGGTGTAAGAGAGTACCCAGTGAGCTGCACACCCCCAACCTGTCGAAAAATGGAATTCCCAGATATCGTGAGAATGGTGCCTGCACCCCTCTGAAGCATGCCGATAACATTCCGTGAAAACTCAAACTGCCGGTGCCAGGTATCAGAACTTTTCCTTCACGAACTGCATGTCAGTTCCGCCAATGTAGCACCAAGGCCAAAGCTCAAACCGTGTATGGCAGTTCCCAAGTAATTGACATTTTCCTTTGGTAAACCCTTACCCTTGGTAAACAGTAACAGTGCATCCACTGTCTGCTGCTCTGATCCGCATGGGAGTCCGCACATGCTCCGCCTCAGCCACAGCTGGATGTGTGCCTGCGGTCACACGGGTGAGCAGCACGGCGTTGCCAATGCGCTCGCCTGCAGCAGGAGCACCGGCCCTGTGCAGAGCAGGCACGGTCATGCTGCTGACATTTTGCACAAGCGCGGCGGCCGCCTTGGTATCGCCCCCAGTCGCGAGGGGCGCTGCTTGCACCTGGCCTCCCGCCCTTGGATCCACCTACAAGCCCGTTGGGATTTGAACTGTCATCTGCAACCTGGGCCAGGCTCTCTTCTGGCCGATGTGTCCACCCTGTGGCGTCGTCCTGAGCTCAAGGGCCCGTGCACACCCCCCCCCCGCCCACTCAAGTGCCCTGCGCGACTGTTCCAAATGGCGACACTACTTCACTGATCACCAGTGCCCTGGACACACATTTCATCAAATCTCCTTTGAAGCCCTCGGCCGCGTCAGTCTGGGCACCTTGCAGTTCATCGCTGAAGCGGACCACTTTCCTTCTCCACAGCCTGGCTGCCGCCACGACACAGGTTGTGCTGATGTGTACAGTCAGCTGTCTCTACTGTTCTGTCAGTACATGTGCCACATGCTCACAGCTGCGGTAGGTCTGCGGACTGCCAGCACCGGTTCCAGGCGGATGCTTGCCCACGCGCTGACCTCCGGTCCTATCAATGAAACACCCTTCAAAAGCTTCAACAGTATCCGTAAAAAGAGCATGGACGGGTTATTAATTCTTGAGCAATTTTACCAATCCTCTATGCCATTACAAGTGAGGATGAAAAGAAGGAGGTTGGAAGGGGGAGCTTGGCTGGCCATCTTTGCCGGGCCGCTCGCGAAGCTGTGAGGCCAGTGCCGCCGCTGCTGATACTCAGATTATGCTTCTATGTAGACGCAGGAGATCTGCAACACACCAAGCCGACTGGCTGAGCCAGCAGTAGTCACTAAGAATCCAGCCGTTATGCTATCAAGATATCGATTGAGAACCTGACGCTCATGATGCCGCACCAGCTCTAGACATCTCACAGCACCTTGAATTATGCGCCACTCGTCTTTCGTGCGATTAGTTGGGCTGCTGCTGCGCTGCTAGATGAATCCCGCTGTATGACCATATGGGGTTCAATAAAAAAGGTGTGCCAAGCAGCTGAGTTGAGGCAGAATCAGCCACACATGATGTGTCAGAAGGTCCAGTGGGCCTCATGTGCTGCCCAAGACCAGCAAGATCCTGCTAGAGGTCTGAAATAGGTCGTCACAAGACCTGTATCAAAGGCAAAACTACCAAAAAAGGTAAAACGCCCATAAGGTATCCAAAATGTGCCATGTTGCTTTCGTCACAAACCCCATGAACTGAGTTCTGCACTTCACCATAAATGTTCACCCATGTTACCCCGTACTACGTAGTGATAGTACCGGTAACTTGGAAGTGCTGGAGGCAAACTGTGGTACCAACCTGGCGCCCTGTTCCTGGCTCAACCTCCTGGTGCTGTTTCTTCCCGTGTCCTTGCTAGCCTGGGACTGCCTGCGGCAGCGCCTTGTGGGCGAGCTGGCTGCTGAACATGCCGCATTTCTGCTCCCTCTGGGAGGAACCTTCTTGTGTGTATATGGTGATGCTGTCATGTGCCACCCATGTGTAGGCGAGCAGTGTTGTCACTCTAGTCTTGGGATTGACTCAAGCGCCGGCCTGTGAGAGTTAGAGTGCTTTACCACGAGGTCCCGGGTTCGAATCCCAGCATTCGGACCAGTGTTGCACCATTACGTTTTTTTTCTGGGAAAAACGTATTGTAATTACACGTAATTACAATACGTAAGGGATGCATAGATAATAACGTCTCCCTCACGAATTCCTTAGCGCAGCTGATTGCCTCCTTACGTTTGGTGTCCAAAACGTAAGGCAACTGCGCGTAAGTACGAAAATTACGTAATTACGAAATACGTAAGGTGTGCAACACTGATTCGGACAAGGCAACCCAACGGTACACACAGGGGAGGAAAGCTGACCCTCCCCCCCACAGGCGTTTCCACGTGTTCCTCTTTCAAGCAAGTTCATACTGAGGCGTTGGCTAGGCCCTCCTGCCTGTTTTCTTGTCTGGATCCCCCCCAACACACACAACCCCCTCTGCACCTCCATATTCCACTGCTCACCCACCTGGAACTCTCCCTCGTTGCCTCTAACGTCACCATCTCTGCCTCGCATCCTCCCCCACGAGAGTCCTGCCGCTGGCTCAGCAAACAAAATTGTGGCCTCAAGGATGAGAACACACATACATGGCCAGCTCAAATACAGCGGCTGGAAAATTACAACAAAAATCCAACAGTAGGAATCTTATTATGTTCATAAACATTTGTACTTCTGCACGAATCGCTTCCTCAAGTACCGAACTAGATCCTTGAAGTGTTCGCTATTCTCACTAGCCTTCTGCAGCTTCAACTGCATGTCCTCGTCTACTTCCAGGATAGGTTGTGTCTCTCGGACTGCAAGCAAAAATCTGAGTGTTCAGGCGTCTGTGCAACGCAAAACTGACTGTGGACTCTGGAGCCAAGGTACAGCAGTATGAAAACCGTAAGACCTGGTGTCTGGTAGAACATTGTCATCTAAATAGCTTCATAAATGAGCTTGTTGGCTGAAAGCACAACGGCGCAGGCGCCGCTTGGCCCACAGCTCTGCTGGGTCTGTCAATTTCAACTTCCTTTCTGTGACAGTTCTGTCGGAATCGCACTTTCGAATCCTCCATCAAGGTGCAGCACAGCGGTGAAGCGTCTGTCAGGATCTTCTTTGATAATCTGTGAAAAGTGCAAGTCGACTAGCTTGCTGCCTTCTCCTGTGAATCATGCCACCATCAGGCAATCTGTTGCACCGGAAGAAAGCTTTGCATGTGATAGAACAAGACGTATTGTTGACACATACCCTGTCTAACAACTATTTTCAGTCCCAAGTGCCGCTCTGTGAGAGCTCTGGCACGTTCCAACGCCTCACGCTCTAACCTGTTGCGGTCAACCACATTGTCCCAATCTGCAAAACAGGTTTACATGCTTTCAGAGAATGCACAAACCTGATGCATGAGGAGGGAACACAGATGTCTGCCAAGGCGCACACCTGAGATTTCGTTCTTCATGCTGCCTCTGCACAGGCGTTCTCGGTCTTCCATAAGCTCCGCGCATTCACGGACAAGGAGATTTCTCCGTTCTGTTGCACGTGGCGAAACGTGAGTGATGTATTGGCAGCACACGTGTAGCACGTTCAGTGCGCGATCGTACCAGTGGCTTGCTCTTTCAATGCTCTTGGTCTGGATGCGAAGGCTTGCCGCATCACCTCTTCCGACCACCTAACTTCTTGCCAAGCCGCAACCAGCACATCACTGTACGTCTCGCTGTCATTCTGTTTCATCTCTGCTCCTGACGACACCGATGCAGTGGGAAGTTACTGGTGTGGCGAGACGTAAATTCACGACACAGAACACTTGAAACACACTCGCAGGACGACAATACACGTCTGATTTGCATAGGTAACGTAGTTTTCACTCCGTTCGGCACGCTGGATTCCTGCTTCCGAATTCCACTGTAGCATGCCACAGTTGTTAGCTTGCGCATGCATCTGCCATTGGCTTTGCAAAGCTTTGCCCAATACCTGGCACCTCGCCCCAAACCCAGATGATGCATTCTGAACAACACTTGAACATCCACCGCATATCTTGGGATCGTCGCGTCGTGGTCACTCGTTACTCAACGAGCCGCATGCCAAGATCTATCATGGTGGCCGAATTGTATGGCAACAAACTGAAAAAGAACCATAAATTCACTTCAATCGCACAATAGCACCATCATGAAAGTAGTTACATCGACAGGACGCAGAGACACCATCATGAAAGCGGTTTCCAGCTCTGCATCGATAGCATGCTATAGCACTACATTTGTGCTAACAAAACTACATTGTATCTTCCTGGGTTGCTGGTTCCAACGGCTGACGTGGAATGGCATGTTACAATGCACTGGCACATGTGTAGTGTGGAAAGTTACAGGCATAACTCCATAGAATGGCCAACTCATGTACCAGCAAATCATCGCATGCCAACTTAGCTCGACCTCGCACCAACGACAAAGGACATGCCACTACCGAAGCAACGACAGGGAATCAAGCTAGCCTCTCTACCCACATGGTGCACCAAGCCATGACAC